>JAQFVV010012761.1:169168-236668 GCA_028023455.1 Epiperipatus broadwayi | reverse complement strand
AGTGTGGTTTTTTCATATAAATTAATCCCAAAAAAGATTACACAAATATTTGAATATTTAAACCAAAAAAAAAAAATTCTCAAAATAATTTATTATTCACCTCAGTGCATTATATACATTATAGGAACATTTACATACCATTATATATAAAAACATCTGTACTTTTTCAACTATATTTTTGCCCCCTCTTTTTTCTTTCTTTGTGTCCCTCTTTTTACATAAACTAAAAAACTATAAACATAAAAAAGAAATCATTATTTTTACCTTGTCAATATAACTATCATTGAATAATAATACTAAATGTTATTTTTTTTATTTCTATAAAATGTGTGTAATAGTTACACAAGAAGAGGGAGATATAAAGAAAGGAGGAAATCTATATTAACGAAGAATAACAATAAAGTATTCCCTCAAAAAGCTCTTGCATTAAATAAGGCAATATTTATTAATGTACGATGTTTTTCAGTTTTATTTATGCATTTATATAAAATAAATACTGGTAAGTGAAAAAATATACAACGCCTTAAAAACACCAAGACTTCCAAAATATATAAAAAATTGATATACGAAAAAAAAAAATGATGAGTAATGTGCAAATTAGTTGTTGATTGCAATCCATAAAATAAATCCCAAATTTAACTACTTTTGTTATGTAAGCAAAAAAACTAATTAAGTATGTAAAATTCAATATATCAATATTAAAATATGGAAATAAATGCTTGTTATACCTAATATATATATATATAATCTCCAGAAACATTCCAATGGGGATGGCAAATATGCCATAACATAGTTATAGGTAAATCATTCCTTAACTAATGTTTTCCTGAAGCTTTGTGATAATGGTATTTTAGTTATATTTATATTTTGGATTATTTCCATCATCTAATATATGTACTGAATGTCTTTAGAAAAATTTTACTTTATTTATATATTTCAAATACTTTCAACTGTTAGTGTATGCACAACATTTCAAGAGATATTACTCTTTACTCTTCTTCAGGTATTGCCGGTCTAACCAGTAAGAGTACTAACATGGGAATCGAACCTGGACCCTTAAATTTTTGAATATTGAATTTTTAAGTTAATACTCTAATCAACTGACCTGTCCAATCAAAAGCAATTGTCAGTAGAAATTTCCTATACATATCTATGAGTTTCCTCCTGATTTCTCTATTTTTTCCTAAGAGCAAAGTTGATTACTAGCACAATGAATATAGTCACATTAGGTTGACTTATGGGTTATCCATCATTGTCATGTGAGCAGTTTCTTTCAATTTTCTTCTTCATACCTTTTCTTTTCTATCCAATATTTTTGTGTTTTCCCAATTGAACACATGTTCTCTGTTACATATATAGTCTACTACCTTAGACACATCTGTTTTCTTTCTTCTAATCATCAATTTGTGTTTTTGTAAATGTTTTTCAATGGGGTGACTGGTCCACCAATATGCATTCTTCAACATTCACATGATCAAAAAAAAAATATTTTTTTCCAGACTATGGAACCACGGACACAAAAAAAAATTCTATAGAATACTCAGATTGTTTTTATTATATATATAAATTGAAAGAAAAAATGTCATTGTTCCATTATTTAAACTTACTAATGAAAACTTCATAAGATTTTCTCAAAGAGTAAAAAAATTGTATTCTATATTACATAAAAAAATGAAAGAATTCCTAAATAAAAAACTTGCAAACCTACATGGGCATATGAAAAATCATAATGCACCAAGCAGTGTGTATTTCTGTTCTTGAAAAACAAATTAAACTTTGCCATAACACCATCTAATATCCCTTTATTAGATTATGGCAGCCACTGAGAAAATCACTCAAAAATTGACCTTAGAAGAAGAAGCAGAATTATGTGAAAAATAAAAAGAACACTTGAGAAGCAATAAAAATTGAATATATTCTATGATGAGAGAAAAGCAATTAAATCACTCAAAGCAGATCAATCTATAATTACTCTCCCTGATGACAAAGCCAATGCAACAATTGTAATGGATACACCTAATTATGACAACAAAGTACATGAACTCCTCATAGTAGGCCAATACAGAAATGTGGCAAAAAATCTGATATTAAGAACAGAAACAAGTTACAATCATTGCTCAGAAATCATCACAGGTACTTCAGTGATTCAAAAAAAAATAAACTAACCTCATTGCACTTTTATATTGGACCATTTCCATCATCTAATAGGTGTATAGTCCAAAATAAAAATACAACCAGAACACCATCATCACAAACCTTCAGGAAAACTAACATCATATTTCAGCAAAATCCCTCAACTTTATAATCTACCTAAAATTCATAAGAATCATGTTCCATTAAGATCTATTATTAGTTCTAAAAATTCACCATGTAAAAATTTGTCAAGATTTCTTCTCAAAGTTCTTAATCCTCTATCATACAATAGACAGTCCTTTAGTAGAGTTTCTAGATACTTTGTAGAATTAATAAAAAACTTGAAAAATGAAAGAACTGGCATACTAGTAAGATTTGATGTGGAAACTTTATTCACAAATGTACCATGTGAAAAAGCACTATCTATTATAAAAAGATTAAATAGTGATAAAAGCTTGTAAACTAGAACAATTCTTGCTGTTGATAGTATAATGTAATTAATAGCATTCAGCAGAATAACAACCTACTTTCAATACAACTGAGAATTCTTCCAACAAAATCAATGTATGGCTATGAGCTCAATATTGTCAGCCTTGATGACCAATATTTACATGGAAGAACTTGAAACCAGTCATAAATATTATTCCATATCCACCTAGGGTTTGGCTTCATTATGTTTGATACATTTATTATATGGCCACATGGCAGAGTACTACTACACACTTTCTAAAACCATATCAACAACTTATCCTTTTCAATTAAAACCACAACAGAATCAGAACAAAAACAAAAATTGGCATTCTTACATATTCATGTAACAAGACTCCCTCACAGAAAAACCGAAACTATAGTTTACAGAAAACCAACACATACAGGAAAATATTAAGCATATACATCCAATCACAACAGAAACACATAGTATTGAGTTATACTATCACTATGGAATAGATCAAATGAAGCTTGTTAAAAAACCAGCAATTTGAAAAAAGAAAAGATCTATATAGAACTGTTATAAAAAATGATTATCTACCACCAAAAGCAAAAACAATTAATCGTACAATAGTGTATCCATACATACCAAAAATAGCAGACAGATTAAGATTTCTAGAACCATACCATATTACAGAAAATTCTAACATCTATAAAGCCTAAACTTGAAATGCTAATAAACAAAATCAGCATCTACGAAATACCATGTGAGTGTGGAAAAAAGTATATTGGTGAGATCAGCAGTTGTCCCATTGAAAAGTGATTGCAAGAACACAAACTGATGATCAGAAGAAGATGTGTTTAATATATCAGACCATGTATGTAGCAATGAACATATGTTCAATTGTAAAAATACAAAATTATTGGATAGAGAAGAAAAAACAAAGAAGAAAATTTAAAGAAATTGCTCACATGACAATGGAGGACAAACCCATAAATCAAGCTAGTGTGACTACATACAATGTTTGGAAACCACTAATCAACTTTGCTCTTATAAAAAAAGTGGAGAAATCTCATAGATAACCAAAATTTCTACTGACTCTTGCTTTTGCCAAGATGGCTCAGTTGATAAGAGCATGATCTTAATTAATATTCAAAAATCTAAGAGTCCAAGTTCAATTCCCATGCTAAGACTGTCATTGGTCAGGCCAGCAACACCTAAAGAGAAAAAATAATATCTCTCTAAATGTTGTGCATATACTAACCTATATGGTATTACTAGCAGTTGAAGGTATTTGGGATATTTAAATAAAGTTAAATTTTTCTAAAGACATTCAATACTTATATTAAATGATAAAAAATAGTCCAATATATAAATACAAATATTCCTTAACTACTCTACAGTTAATATCTATTTGTATATTTTAATGTTGATATATTAAATTTTACATACTTAAATCCATTTTTTGTTGTTATTTTTATTACATATAAATTTTATTTGATAGTATGTATATTGTAATATCAAGAAATGATCAAGCCTTAATAATATTTATATTGTAAAATTTTTATTAGCTTATTACAAGTATAATATAAATAAAATTGAATACCTTATGATTAAAATTAATAATATGACGTATATAGTAATTTTTACATTTTGAAATTATTAGTAGCAAATTTTGAATTCATAAAAAAATAATATGAAGCATTAATATATTATTTAAATCCACACACTATCGTTAATAAAGTTCAGTATATTATAAAACTTATAACATTTTATATATGCATAAATAATTTTGTAGTAGAAATAATAAATTAATATTCATATTTAGATCATATATACTTCAAAACTATTTTAAAATAATCATACAACCTTAGTTATTATTTAAAATGTTTGTGTGTGCATGCATGTTAAATTCTTATCTATCTTAAAAATTTAGAAACATTATTTTACAATTTTAATATATAAATTTACTTCATATTAATTAGATATTGTTTATTGTAATACAAAATAAATGAACGAAAATTAGTCTGACGATGATGAAATTCACTGGCACAAACAAATATGCGTATAAAGACGGAATTAAACACATTTACTATCTTCTAAAAAAGATATGAATTAATCTTTTAAGTGACTATTAGATAATACTCCAATCAGGAGAAAGTTGTTAGTCAAAATGTTGGTTCAATTGCTAATTTTACAATTTAAAGTATGCTGTGATGTCATAAGAAAATGCTGAGATGACTAGTCAATCAAATGGTGAAAGTTTGGTTTACACATGCTAAGTGAATTTTTTGAATGACTTTTTTATCCGATGAAATTATTAAAATTTGGAGCTATCAGCTACCAAGGATGATGCAGTCATCCACTACCTTCAAAACACAATCATACACTGGAATAACTACCTTCAGGAAGTTTATGTGTGTGTAGCATGTTATCCTGAGAAAAATGCAAAATCCTACAAAAGTGAAGACTTGTAAGCTTCTGAATATGAAAATTTTGTATAAATTGTAGCTAGTCATTTGTTTGTATTTTTCAGGACACAAAAACATCAGTCCACTCCAGTGATTGTAAAAGTCAATTTTTTGTTTTTATTTTTTATTGCAATAATGTACAACGCAAAAAGTTTACCCTGTTCCAACATTATTTCTTGCAATATATATATATACATATATATATATATATGTGTGTGTGTTTATTTATTTCCAGTAAATAAAGTTATATGTCTCCATTTTTGTATGAAATAAGGTTAGTTCTCATCATTTTTGCAAATAACTCAATTTGATTCAAAATGTAAAAATATATGTTTGTTTATTTCCAGTAAATAAAGTTATAGATCACTGTTTTATACTAAATAAAGGTACTTCTCATGATTTATGAAAATTGATGGATTATGTTTGTCAAAAGTTCCCATGCAGACATTATTTTATGAGATCACAAGGTTAGAAAGTTATTGCTGGACTAATACATATATAAAATCTTACCACCAGACTAATATGTAAATACTTTATATATATGTTATGTATTTAAAATTTTATAATACAATTTTATTTTTAAAATATGAATTTTAGTCAAGTATTGGTGGTCGAGAGGTCAGCACAGCTTCCTTACAAACAGTTGTCCTGGGTTAGCAGGTTCGCTTCCCAGCCGATGATATGATACATGAAAAAAAAATGTATTTTATATTATGATTGTAAATAATTATGTAAGTTAAAATATTTATAATTGTAAAGGACTCTAACATTTAAAATAACATTCTAACATGCAAATATGTGCTTGTACAAAATCTTTAAACAATGGAATACGATTTAAGGACAAATTGGGGAAAAATATGATTGAAAAAAAAAGAAATTTAGTACATTGCTATGGAAATGATATTTGATTTCATAATATAAATATGACATTGGAAGAAAAGTTTATATATATAATTGAACTTTTTATAGATATATTCTTATTGTTCTTCATGCATTCATTTATTCATTCCTATGCTTATATTTTAAATTTTTTTTAAAAAAACTAAAAATGATTAGCTAAAGGAATTTAAAATGCCTAGAAGGCAATCATCTTCTAAATTGCTTTAGTATCATCTTATCTTGGAACATCATTTTAAATGAGAATATTTTTAAATTTTCAGGAATAAAGAATGCTAACAAAGTAATTTCTTTGAAAGTTCACAACCCTGTAAGCATTATCATTTATAACATAAATTCTGTAAAAGGATAAAAACAAAATTTATTTAAATATTATGAAAGAAGAAACAAAATCAATAAAGAACAAAGACTTTATCTTATTAACACAACTGTATTATTAATGGATTTTTGTGAGAAAAATTTGCATCATTGTGTAATTCTTCAAAAATCATCAAGGAAATTGATGAAATAGTAATTTTTGCAATTGTTTTTGTTATTAAAAATAAAATATATAATGAAATAAAATTATTCTATATCAATTATTATTTTAATTAGTTTATAAGGGTGGAAAATACTAATCAATATAATAAATAGTAAATGTAAAAGAGAGCAGAACTACCTATAAGTTAATAAATCAAGTTTTAATATTTATCTTTTGCAAAATATATATATATATATATAATGCAAAACCATAAAACAATACAATACTAAATTAAATTCAAAATTTTACCAAAATCCTTACACAACCATGGTTTCATCTACTACAAATAGACCTTCTCAAGAATGAGTTAAAAAGAAGAATGAAGGAGACTTTGATGATAAAACTCCTTGATTCTGAGGCTATCAATCTTATGAAGACTTCTTTTGATATTAAGGGAAGGTGGAGTTTGAAATGAATTATGGGAACGTTTGTTTGTTTGTATATATATATATATGTTTTCCTTTAGGTTGATTTTCACTTGAGAAGGTCTATTTGTAGTAGATGAAACCATGGTTGTGTAAGGATTTTGGTAAAATTTTGAATTTAATCTAGTATTGTATTGTTTTATGGTTTTGCATATATATATATAATGGATAAATTATAGAAATTTTGTTTTACTTTACTTTTAATAATAATAAAAAATTCTTTTTACATCTTTCAAAAAAATATTTTAATTTCTGTATAAAAATATTTAAGCAAAAGTTTGTTTTTTTGTTAAGTTAAAAGATAATTTATATTTTGAGAGCAATAATAAATGAATTAAACCACTAAACATCACATGATCACCATTCTTATGCTTGCTCAAGCTATTAAAAACATATGTAAACTGCCCATACAGTAGTGCCCCTTAGTGGAAGCTACAATAATCAATGGATGCAAGAAGGTTTGTGCATAAAATCCCTATCTATTCCCAGACTAATTTCTAGCTTGTGAATTTTGTCAGTAAGAAGCCTTGGCTTGAGAGCATTGCACATACATCTTAAGATCTAATGCAATCCTCTAGCACAAAACGTAGAAATACCAAAATGTAAAGATACTGAATTGAGTTCAGATCTATATGATTATACAAGTGAATGAACTTGGATTAAAAATAATATTGTATTTTCAATTTTAGACTCATAGCTAGCTTTATAGTTAACTGAAAAGATAAAAGGTGGCTGCTAGAGGGGTGCATTAAATCCTAAGATCTATGTGCGGTATTTTTCAAATCTAATGCTCCTCACTGATGAAAACCACAAACTAAAAACTAGTCTGCTGGTACTAGATGAGTAGACAATATATAGTGACTTTATGTACAAACCTTCTTGCATCCATTGATTATTATGAGTAGCACTACTTTATGGAGAATTCTGTCTCTGTCAACAAAGGGATTAACTTAAAATTTTACTTGATGTTTTTATTTTTAATTAAAATAATATATAATTAAAATCATTAATTATTTTGTAATCATTATCAGTTATCAAAAGAAAACTAAGGAATTTAATATTTTAATCTTTAAAGTTAAATTTAAAAATTAAAAATAATCAATTTAAAGTTGAATTTATATTAAAATGTAGATTATCTTAAGGTGAATGATGAAATTAGTCCCAAAAATAAAATTTACCATAGTTTTTTCATGGTAATTAAAATTCTATGAAATAAGACTTGTACATAAATAGTCCTGAAAAAATGAAAATAGTCTCTTGCTTTCTTCTTTTCATCAACTTCGTGTGCTGATGTTGTCCATTCATCGAAGTAAAATTTCTGCCTGATGCAACAAGATTGAAACCTCTCTAGCATAACTTAGGAAGCTTTCCTATGACAGGATAGTTTATCTCAAATCTTACCTGGGTAAATAGCTAACCTTTTAAGAATGGTTCCAAAAGTGTTTAGTGTATGTAATATGTGTGCCATTACTAATTACCAAATCAAAATAAATCTGAAAAGTGGAAATCTGACTGTGATCTTAATAAATGACCATGATAAATGAAAATTCAATGGATCCAAAGTTATAAATTCCAATTATAATTTTCCCTAAATATAAGCTCAAAATACATATACAAAAGTGAATTAATACTTCAATCATAATTAGCACTGAAAACATTGGAGGATTGAACTGTTTTATTTGGAAGAAAGCAAAAATAACTATAAAATTATTTCAATTTATAAACTTTTTCTTTTAGGACTTTAATGAACTTTTCATATCTAAAATCTTTCAAATATAATCTTTCATTGTTTTTTTAGGTATTATATATATAGTTTTAGAATTTATTTATTAACAATAGTTATTTACATTTCTACTAAGGTTTATATGAAAATTGTTTAGAAACATTAGCAAATTGTGGGAATATTATTCTAAATCATTTTAATTTCAATTAACAACTATAATAAAATCAATAATAACACAGAAGTTGTTTGTCATTAGGCTTTAATCTTTGTTTTATTTTATGAGTAAAGCATGATATAAAAATTAAGGGGTTAGTAAATTCCCAAGTTATTTATATGGATCAAATATTAAAGAGGGAAAAGCAGAATATCACGTTCGTGGCTTATTGAAATTGTATTTTGTATATGTTTGTTGTATAAATATAATAGAACTGGTTAGTTAAAGATTGTTAGTCAGAAATTCATTTTAGCATTAAATGTGGTTTCTCCATATGGAATTTGGTTCAAGATTTGTAATGCATTTGATAAAATTATATGCATTATACATTTGATTATATAGATAAGCTATGATGACTTTATTACTCATGCACATCCTTATGTTGTAAAATTTTATGTAGTTAATACCTGTGTGATTGATATAATAATGCATATAAGAATATAAAATATTTCTTAAAGTTACTGGTTAGGCCTTTGTTGTATTTTCTTAGTTACAATTTCCCTGAATATAAAATGTTTGTTAATGTTGTAGGCCATTGAGTATTTTTCTTAAATGATGATAATTTCCCAGCATTGCAATTGAATGCATATTAGGACAGTTTATACAAGAAACTTGTGTAGTAATT
Organism: Epiperipatus broadwayi; assembly: GCA_028023455.1. NCBI lineage: Eukaryota > Metazoa > Onychophora > Udeonychophora > Euonychophora > Peripatidae > Epiperipatus > Epiperipatus broadwayi. The sequence goes on along the minus strand of JAQFVV010012761.1, from coordinate 227,230 downwards.
ATTATAAGCCTGATGGATACATCATATTTGATTACACATTTGGCATAGTTCACTTAAATAACACATGATCACCATCTCTATACTAGCACATAATTGTTGTAAACAAAGGCAAAACTCTTCATACAGTAGTGCCACCCTGTGCAGCACTACTGCATGGAGGGTTTTGCCTTTGTTAACTTAAATAAATTAATCAACTATTGAAAGATCTGAAGTATTAAATAAATAAAAATTCCATTAGTTTGTAATTACAGTACAATAATCATTCAATAAAAGGAGTATTTGTCAAATACAGTCATAATGTATTTAAATAATTTATGGAATAATCATAACATTAACTTGTTAATAAATATATTATATATTAAAATCAACTAAATAAAAAATTTTGCTCTTTGTTACAAGATCCATGGTACTATCATATGGTACTATCATATATAATAGTCAATGACTTGCTTTAAAGATTCCAGTGATCCTCTGGGAACTACGAGATATAATAAATATTACTAATGGTTGCTGAATCTGTATGGGATATTGATTATATATCTTCAACCAGTAAATTTTAAATTTTCTATATGAATCAGTATATTAACACTAGTGAGGCCTGATTCTGCAGTGAAGCATCACATATGAACATAGTTGGGAATTTCTAGATGGTAAATCTAATAGCACTCTCTGATGATTTATATTGACTATACCTGTAGATCGATTTTAAGCATTACAATTGTTAATTCATAGAATATTGTTTATCTTATAGATATGTTTACAGGAAATGGTCATGAAAAAACAGGTATCTTTATAGAATAGAACTATATTTATTTTAACATGCAGGCATCTTTAATTATGTAAAAGTTTTTTTCTTAAAGTATTTTAAAATATATTTATTTATATAATAGTATGTTTTACTTAACTTTAAATATTTCAAGATTTGTGCTTGTTTTCCTAAGATATTTAGTGTTTATTGTTAGCTAATAGAGCAAAGCATTTATAATTTTTATATTTACATATGAATGTATTCTACTTCAAAGCTACATAGATGATGATGATGATTATTATTATTATTATTATTATTATTATTATTATTATTATTATTGATGATGATGATGATGATGATGATGATGATGATAATAATAATAATAATAATAATAATAATAATAATAATAATAATAATAATAATAATAATGTAGTACTTTGAATAAAAATCCGATCACAAATTTAAACCGCAGTAGAATTTTAAGCCTGAAAAGAGGGGGAAAAAATTAATCCCTAAATTTAAGCCACATATATATACTTAAATAGGAAACTAATATAAGTACAATCAACTCATCTAATTTATTGCAAATCTTCTTCGGGATGTTCACTTTCTATATATTCACTTTTAGAACTTGAATTCTCATCTTCACTATTCCATCAGGTACATCATCTTCAAGCCATTTAAATTGCAACCAAACATTATAATTCCTTTGTCAATTTGTTTTCGTGTAAAAATACATTTTTCTATCAAATCTGAATTGTTCTTCTAAAATAATTTATATTTTTACAAATATTTTCTAAAAAAAAATGTGTAAAAAAGATTCGAAAACATACATTTTCCACATTTAAAATCAAAATGAAAATATTAGAATTGACAACATTGTTAAAATAATGCTAAAAGATTCTAAAATATACATTTGTACTTTAAAAATAAAAATGAAAACATTAGAACTGCCAAAATTTTTACAGGTGCTCTCTTGTGTAGATAACAAGTAACCAATCAGCACCTTGGAAGACACGTTCTTATCTTTTCTGTTATATTGATTTGTTAGTTGTAAAAATATTCCAAAAGTTATTTGGTAAACATTTCTTGATAAAATACTAGTAAAATTGGAAAAATAACATTAAAAGTAGCAGTTTGAGAGTTGAAGCCACTTACAAAATTAATTAAAAAAATATTGATTAAAAAAGATTTAATAAAGATATATTACACGGTAACTATCATAAAACCATTTGCATGTATAGCATAAAGCAAAGATCCCCAGAAATAAAATGTTAAAAAATTTTGAATTTAGGCTGCACCCTTCTTTGAGAAGTCCAAAATATGAAAAAAAATATGGCTTATATTTGAAATAATATGGTAATATAATAAATGAATGATGTTATAAAATGTTATATTACATGATAAAATAAATATATGAATAATAGTAGCTGCTAAGAATATGATATTTATAAGAAATGTAATGAAAAACTAACATATGGTGTTAATAGTTATAAAGACTTAAAAAACATATTAAGAAATATAATTTAATATAAGGGATTCGAACTCAGATTTTCACACATCCCCCAACTCTCCATGCCATCTCATAGTGTTGACCCATCTGATCATACACATGTTGAAAAGATAAATAATGACCAATATATATATTTCATGCTAAACCAACAATCATCAGTTGATCCAGATTACTATCCTCACACATATATACAATCAGTGTTCGGCTTTACATTAAGATGGCCAATCTTCATACTTTAATGGACAGGCTTCAAACTACTCCAACCCACAACTCTTCAGCATTGCCAAGGTTGTCATCCTACCCATGTTGACCATTTAGTCATTCTGATCCCTCATGATGTACTGAAAAATAATCCATTTACATACATAAGCAAGGGATGGGCAGACCTTTAACGCACTATGTTTTTAAATATGTAAATTAATACATTTTATTAATAAACAAATTTATGCTTACTTTCAAAACAATTTATCTTTAATGATGTTGATTTTGTGAAACAACATAAGTATTGAACCACCTTCACACATATATGATAAAAATATAAACAGAATACATTCCATTATCTATTTATTTATCTACTTTTTTATATTTAATACTTAATTTATTGTAAATAAAGTATAATTTTATTTTGTCTTTGGTATATATTTATTTTATAGCATCCCACTATTTTGGGTAAATTTATGCTTATATAATATTTTAACATGTTTTATTTACTAAAATCCCTGAGAATTATAATCTAATTTATTTTAAAATTATTATTGTAGAGTACTGTAGAATTAATTGATTCACTGAGAAGAATATAATTATTTGAGCTACCATACCTTATTAATTATGATATAATTGGGTAAATATATGCACTGACATAATGAAATTGTGTAATTATTTATTTAATGTAGTTAGTTCAATCAATACATTGAAATTATATTTACATTTAGTTATTGAATATTGTTGAGTACAATGAAATTCTTTTTAACATCTAAGTATATACTGGTCAATATTTTTTTTTTACTTTGTTATAATATTTAAAACCTATAGACTCTTCCCCTTGTTACTCTTCTTCTCTCTTTCATATTTGCCCACTATATATAGTTTTGCCCAACAGGTTGGCTATTGATTACAATATATACATATATACAAAGGAAGTTTGAATTAAATTGCCATTAAATTTGCATTCAAGCTTTAAGATCATGCTAAATTTTGCTAGCATATTTAATAGAGATTAAGTGAGAATGTTTGTTGCAGTCAATGATGTCAGATTTTAATTGAAAGAAACATATGTTTAGCAAAGGTTAATTGACTTTTTAATCAAACATTGCGACTTGAAAGATTAGAATATTTCTATAGAGAATATAAATAAATAACAATAGCATTAGTATATCTATTTTTTAAACTCTGATTTGAATTACATTTTTCAATGAAATTTACATCTTAAATTTTTAAGATTCTTTAACTTGTCATAGCATAAATTCTATTAAGACTTTACTTATGCACTTTTTAATATTTTTACATCATATTCATGAGTAATTCAAGGTAACCACAAATAAGTAAAAATAACAAATATAGCAGTTTGGTATATATATATACTTAATTAACAGGCAAGCAGCAAATGTTAAGATCATGGAATTGTGGGAAAGTTCGCATTTCAAAGCTTTAGTTGACACAGATTACCTAGATAATCGAAAGTGCTTCTAAGTGGATAAAATTTTTAATTATTTAGTTACTGTATTTACAAATATTCAGTTATATATATATATATGTATATATATATATATATATATAAGCATTGTAACTAAGAATCACACTCCAATATTTGGAAAAACTGATAGTTGCAAAAAGATGATTATTTTCTTCAAGGATTTTTTTTTTAAAAATGTGCATAAAAGGTAACTCCTTGCTTCTGTTAAGTGATCTTTACATATGAAATATTATAATTTTATCTATATTATACAACTTTCTGTACTCACATCTATATATTAATAATTATCACTTCCTAAGCTAAGGATTATTATATTATTTCTAATGCAGATATAACCTTTTTTAACTAAGTTAAACAGAACAACATTATATCATTAATTCAATTTTCTTTTTTTTTTTTCCTGTGTAGTATTCTTTTTAGATATACTTAAAACTTCCATCTCAACATATATTCTTGAAATAAATGAATAAAAACATTTAAAATAGTAAACAGTTCAGCACTTACAAAAGTATGATATCATCTGCATTAGTAATGAAATGTGCAACATATTACAATAACTTTGTTTTTAAAATCAACCCATTATCATTCAGCTTATCAACCTTGATTTACCAACTAATAGTAAATGTCAAAAAAAAACAGCTTTATAAAGAAATTCTAAATTTATTTGTATTAAAAAAAAATCCAGTGATCAAAAAGATTAATTCTATGCCTAAGTCATCAATTTAAAGAGCTCATATCCAGAAAATTATAGGACATATTTCACTAGGTGACAAATCAACTAAATTATCAAAATTCACATTTTAGTGAAGATGGTTAAATATCCAATTTATTAACAGAAACTATGTAGATTATTTAAAAATATATCAGCATTAGTAAAATAAAAAAAATCTAAACAGTTGCAATTTGAAATTTAATAATTATTAAGAATGCAAATAGCAAACACTTAATGGGTCACACATTTTCATATAACTTCTTTAAAAAAATTATTCCAGTTTATACATTCTATGAAATACTGCTGCAAAAAATCAAAACATTACTTATTTGTTAGTACATTGTCCCAACTACTATTAACTAGTCTTCAGCTTTTATGGTTGTAAGCATGGCTTAATTTCTATTTCTTTGATATAAATGAAATCTTAAATGAAAATTCTCATAAAATTTGAAGGTATATGAGCACAGACTTTCACACAACCCACCACTCTCCACACTATCTCATAACACTGATACACTTGAACACATATATATTAAAAAGATAAATAATCACCAATATATGTATTTCATGCTAAACCAGCAATCATCAGTTGGTCCAGATTACCATCTCTACACATGTATGCTATAAGTGCTCAGATATATATTAAGACAGCCAATCTGAGCGCTAATAGCATATATGTGTAGAGATGGTAATCTGGACCAACTGATGATTGCTGGTTTAGCATGAAATACATATATCAGTGATTATTTCTCTTTTCATTATATATGTGTTCAAGTGTATCAGTGTTATGAGATAGTGTGGAGAATGGTGGGTTGTGTGAAAGTCTGTGCTCATATTCCCTATATGTTACATATATAGACACAGGTATATAATAAGCCTGTGTGTTTCAGTTATAAAATTAGAAGGTAAAACCTAAACCTAACAGAACTTTTAAGACTTTTACTAAACAGTATTCTTCAAACAACAGTGTGGTTGATTTGTAAAAATGAGAATGTAAACCATTTGTTAGCATAATAAAAATTCAAATATGATTTTCAAAAGAAAAAAATCCAAATAATTCTTAACAACTAAATATAAAAATTTCCATAATCAAGATCTTCAGTTAGTAGCATATATGAATCAAATTCAATCTCAATAAAATTTCTACATTCATATCTTAAATATCATTACTGACAGATCACTTTTAATATTAATAGGGATTATTTCTAAAGCAGAATTTAAATTATAAATAACAATAGACTTATCTATTTTTTAAATAGTAAAAATAACCAAAAAATTATATGAAAATCTAAAATATACTAAAATTGTTTTGAATTTATTGAATTTTAAATTATTATAAACCATTAGTACTAAGTTTTAATTTTGACATCATGTAATCCAAATTATCAACTGAAGATATTATTTGAAATACTGTAAGTGTAATAACAAAAATCAATGCAGAAGAAGCAAGTACCATGCCAAAAAAATATACTAATTCTTCTTAAGTAGAACCAAAACAGTCAAAATCAAAGTGATTTTCATAATAAAAAAAAGTTTTATTGAAAGCTAAATAAATAAATAAATCTATAACTGTTCATTTCATTCAATAAATTAATATAACACATTTTATTGCAGTCTACTACAAAAAGATCTTACAAAACATTTCAAAAAGACTCACTTATTTAAAAAAAAGACTTTAACATTGATAGTTAATATTAATTTAACTATGAAAATTAAGGCCAAACTATATCATAAAAAACATTATCAAAAATGTACAAATGAACAATGTCTCTACAGTTAATATTAAGCAGTGTTAGTCCACCACTTCAAATAGCAGCTATTTTTATATTCACATTTACAAGTTTTATAAAAATATAATGTTTAGATAATAAGAACTATTTTCAGAAACTTATAACAAATATAAAATTATCAAATATATATATATGACAATTTGGTGAGTTTTAAAATTATCAAATGAAGTCAATATTATATTAAAAAATATCCAGTTCAAGAATTTTATTGTGCAATTAACTTTCATATGTCAAAGATCAACTATAACAAAAAAATATCTTTTGTTAATCTAGGTTCATCAGTTTTTTTGGCAGTGAACCTATTTATATGAATAATTTAAAAACAATGCTAATCAATTCCAAGACAAAAAAATAGAGCTAAATTAAATTAACAACACTTATTCCTTCTGATGGCTTTCTTTAGAAAATTTAAGAAAGTTTGAAAAGCCTAGTAAAAAGACAAATTCATGTAAAAAATAACATAATACTGAATTGTCAATTTCATTTTTGAATAAAGTTACATATATATATATAAACACTATCTAATTCTCAGAATTCATTTTCCGTTCCAAAAATTGTGCAAATAATAAAAATAATAAATAAACGCTAAGATGTATTTATATTAGTATGTTACTGGTAATTTATAGTAATATTTTTCCAGTATCAGTGTACAATGTAAATAATTATTTTGCCAGCGCAATTTAATCTTGTTTTTTTTTAAAAAAAAAAAAAATACAATTTTAAAATAAAATTAGTTTACAAATGTTGTTTTTCTTTCAGATTTCTAATTCTTTATTAAATTAATCTCTAAATGAGCAAATATTCTTCAAATTTTGAAATAATTCAGTTATATTCTTAAAATATAAAGATGCTTTGATATTTTTATAATTTTTTCCCCCTAATTTTATGATATTGACGTTATCAAAGTGGTGATAAGAAGTTATGTTTTTACAAATCTCAATTTTTAATTTTAATGTATATAATAAGATAAAACTTTTTTTATTTAAAATAAAAAATCAACACTCAATTACGAAAAAAATCAATACATACTATCACATTTCCAATTGCTTTTATTATCCATACAAAAATAATGAATGCAATCACAATATTAGTTTTAGACATATTGAATAACAAATGTTTATTATATTAATCGACCATCACTTTTCATATCAATAGCTTTATAAGAACCACAAATCTAAATGGATATACCATCAGGCAATAAAAGCTATTAGAGAAATTGACAAAGTAGCCATCAGACTTTTAAAAAGATATGATGTTAAATATTTCACAACTTTATTTTAATATTGAAATGGGAAAAGTGCGTTTATTTTAGAAGTAAGAAATTATTTTAGTTATTCTTCCTTTAAAAGTATTGCTTTTTCTATCGAAAATCAAAATAAATAACTGTCTACATGCATTACACGAACAGTCATTCAAATAGTTATTTAAAATATTTTATGATATATATTATGTATACCTTTTATTTTTTTCGATAAATAATATTAACACTAAATCTCTTTTACAAAATTATATATATGTAAGAAGATAAAATAGCTTTAAACAGTTCACAGTAGAGCAAGGATTTTTGCAATTATGCCTTAAAAAGATAGTAAAGAAGGCAATAAGATCTGGTCTTGCTCTCAAACAGATGGATAGGGTTGATGCATTTTTTTGACCATAGTAATAAGGTATACCCCATTTAATTAGCTTCATTATGAGTAAATACTTCAAAATGAATCTTCAATCCATTTGGAATTTAAAGTTTTACTTGCCCAACTCAAATCCAACTTTGTACGTAAAGTATGAATATTATATCATGATTACTTTCCTTTTTTAAAAAGAATATATCCATACATATAAACATATTAAAAAATATATAAAACCTCTTTAAACCAGAACCATATTATTTGACAATATTAATAACAGCCTACCAATACTGGGCTGCTTAAATGTTATGTATCCATGTTAAAGATTTTTAAAGAGAATGTTTTTAATACATTGGCAAGACAAAGTAGATTTAGGTTCTGGAGTCATTCAGCATAAAATGTCTATAAATGACTAAAGCAACCATTTGATTAAAACATGAAATTTAGAATGTGCATGCCTTTAGATCAGAAAAAGACAAGATAATCTGAGAGAAGGAAAAAATGATATCAATAGCAATATCAAAAAGTGCAATTTCTTGCATGTTCAAAAAGTGCAATATTAAAATTAGTAAGATCTAAAATATGAATAAAATTACATGTAAAGTCCAAACACACAATTTAACACTCTTTATTTATGCCATGGATATAGAAAATACTTAATAAAACTCTAGATACTATGGTGCAAGAATATTCAAAAATTAAAACCAAGAATACTCCTAGAAAATAATATAACTTAAAGATTGAGAAGGTTTATCTTTGCAGTCAATTATGATATCAATATTCATAATGATACTAGTTAAGGTTAACATTGAGAGGGGTGTAGACAGGTTGCCTCCAAATCTCCAAAAGTGTTTACAGCAGTGCTGCTGCAAGTGTTTTGTGAATTAAAATGGAAAGCTAAGGATGTAAAAGTAAATGGAGATTAATTAAGTCATTTAGATTTTGGAGATGATATAGTTCTTTTTGCAAATAATGCTTTAGAGCTTCAGGAAATGTAAAAGATATCAGAAAAAAGTATGAAAGTATGCCTAAAGATAAATGTTAAATAGACTAAAATAATGTTCAATGAATTTTTTCAAAAGATGGAAATAAAGATTGATTATGATGAGTTAGAAGAAGTTAACAACTACAAATACCTTGGTCAGATTATTATTACAGATGGAAACTAATGGAGCAAATTATTCATAGAATTAAAATATTTTGAAGTGCTTTTGGTAGAAATAACTTAATATTAAAAGGAAATATGCCTATGTATGTGGTTTACCAATTCTCACTTATGGATCTGAGACTTGGACACTTAACAGAAGAGCAATACAGAGACTTCAGATCACTCAAAGAAGTATGGAGAGATACATGTTAAGAGTAACAAAAACAGATCAAAAATGTATCATTGACATCATTGAAAGAATTAAAAGACTGAAATGGAGTTAGACTGGACATATTGCTAAATGAAATGGTAGATGAATAATTAAAATCTTAATGTGGCTTCCAAGAGATTGTAAAACACCCAAAAAGGGAAAATAGTAAGATGGATTAATGAAATAAGAAAGTATGCAAGAGCAATGTGGAGGAGACTAGAGATCAGAAAAGATGGATTGAACTTGAAGAGACCTTCATCCTGCAGTGGATTGATAATAGTTGACAATGATGATATGTTTAAAAAAGTATACATATATTGAATTGGATGTTTTATCCATGTCAAAAGTGACCATTGAAAAATCAAAACTAAAATATATTTTTAAAGTTTGTTAAAGAAAAAAAATTGTATTTAAAAATTTTGTATTTTTTATGTATTAAGAGTAGGTGCCATAACACATGTACTCAATTATAGATAGAAATGGTAAAAACATTTTAATTTATAGAGTTTTGATTGTGATAAGTTTTTTTTTTTATTTTCTTAATTTTAATCTATTTTGAAAGCTGAAATTTATTTTCTCATTTACTTAAATTTAATTAATGTTTGAAAATAGATAAGAGCCTCGATTGGGTTTTGTTTAATTAAGATTAAGTGAGGGATAGAGATTTACCCTGGTCAAAACCTTTTAATCAATAAATGCTCCATGTTATTGGTTGATAGAATTCTAACTTTTATATTCATTAATGGTGCACTGTTGATATTATAGCTTATATTCACTAATTGCTAAATGTGGTTCACCAAAGTTATATTTTTGCTTACTAATAGATTTTTCTAACTGTATTTGCTGTTTGATGTGCAAAGAAAGAATTGGTTAGCTACTTGCTAATAGAAGAAGTTAATGTGCTACATTATTGGAAATAGCTGGCTATTCATCCAGAATACATAAAATACCTACCTTGAAGAATCAGATTAAAAGTATGCCATACTAAAAATTTTACAAGCTAAACCCTGGAGCTCAAAATTGTGCCAGCATGAATACATTCTAAACATCTAGTCCAAAACTGATCCTAAATATTGACTTCATACTCCTGGCCAGATAAATGGAAATGGAAAAACCATAATGAACTCGATAAAAATAAACTGTGTGCACACCATTGGAAGAAATCAGTTGTACAGAATAGTATGTCTTGAATGTAAATGAATGGTCTTATACTTTAATCAAGGCTTAACTCTCTTTGTTTACATCTCTTTGCTTAAGTCTTAGCTTGATAAAATAAATATGGACTTATAATAAATTATTTGTAATAATTTAAATATTATTAATTACTTTATAAATATTCTTATATGTGTTAGAAAATTAGATTAAGATTTTCTACTTTGAATTTCTTTGTCTGGGAGTGTATTATAAGTTTATATTTATGCTCAGTTTATTTCTTTATTATTATTATTATTTGATGTGAAAAAATTTGGGAGATACTAGTAGTTTTCTTTTTAACTCACTCATGCTTTATTTTTTGTTGTAATTAATTTAGACAATAGGAGTTTGCATTTCCCACAGACCGCAAATCTTTTGGCTAATAATTTATCAATTATACAGTTCTGTTTTTCTTAAACCATGGAGATTTTGTTTTACTATATTTTGGATTATGTAAAATCATAATCTTTCCTCTTTGCTTGTCATAATCAACCTTAAAAGTCATATTGTTCAATTTCTTATGAATATTTGTAGCCATATGACATCTCTATTATGTGCTGATGTTTTAGCAGGTTTTAGAGAAAAATCAATTTGCGCTATTCACTGACTTCCATACAAGATCATTTTTCTTAAAATCTCTAAATAAAAGGAAAGTGGCATTTGTTTAGACAAATCACTGACAGGAAATAATTATAAATCCTTTTAATTCTTAGGTGAGAAAATAAACTTATCTGCCAAAGTGTTTAATACCAATATTCACTTGCACTCTATGATAAAGAAAATTGGGTAATTTAGGTCAAACTTTTATATTTTGTTTGGCTAATATTATTTTTGAATTTAATAAACTTTACAAATTTAATACTTATTTTACTTGTTGGCTAATGTTTGTTTCTGTAGCCTGTCCCTTAATTATCTGAACAATATTAGAGAGCTTTTTCTCTCCCTGAGTTGTATTTATCATCATCAACTTTTGATCAACATAAATTAAATTTTCTTGGTTAATAGTGGACTAGTGGTACCCTTGATGATAAAAAGGGAAACAAAGCATCTGTTACTTTGTCCTCTTTTGATGATTTTTCAATAAGCCAGTTTGTTTCAGTGAGATGAGCTCTTCCATATTCACATGTCATTTCACAGATGCAGTTTTAATTTTTCAACATTTTCAGTTTTTAGATTTTGTAGAGATTAGTATTCCATGTAGTATACTTTGTCTTTGGAAAGCTGTTCTGTTACTATATTAATTATAGATTTTCTTTAGTTTGTCTGTTATCTCTAGATATGCAGGGATACACTACAGTACTACATTTTTTCACCTTATTTTTTTTTATTGAATATTTAAGGTATTTTCAGTGATAGCTAATGAATAACTATTCTTTATGAAAGTTTGCTCTGCAAAATACTTTTTTTATAAGTCACTGGTTTCTAAACAAATTTATTTTTATCTGTTCCATAGTGACAGTATAACTTCAAAATTTGTGTCTGTTACGTTTGAAGCAAAGTATTTTCTTATTGTGTGTGGATTTTCTATAGGTTGTAATTTTGATTTTGTCATGAGGAAGACTTATCATAAGAGTATCAAAGAATATTAGCTTTTGTTTTTGTTCTAATTCTGTTGTGAATTTATTTGAAGGCAATATATTATTGATGAATATCCAGAATGTTTGTAGTAGTGTTTCACCATGTTGCTATACAACAAGTGTATCATCAACATACCTCAGCCAGATATTAGGCAGAAATAAATGTGATTATTCTTTCAAGTTTTTTCATGTAAAAGTTGTTGAATAGGGATAGCAGTTGTGAACACATAGCTATCTCTTCATATTGTTTGCATAATTCTGTGTTGTACTGAAAGTTATGTTGAATGCTAAAAGTTCCATTATGCTATTAAAATGAAAAGTTGTTCTGGACACTGCTTCATCACAAGATGCATTTATGAATAATAAAATTTCCACATCAAACTTACCCATATGTTATTTCTTTCAATTTTCATAGTTTTGATTAATTCCACAAAAATAACCAAATTGTGTCTTATATGTTAAAGAACTAAGAACTTTGAGAAGAAATCTTGATGAGATTTGACACAGTGAGTTTTGACAAATTACAATAGACCTTAATTGAACATGGTCATTATTGATTTTAGGTAGACCAGAAGAACATGAAATTTTGCCAAAATATAATATTACTCTGTTTATACATGAATCAGTGATACTTTCTGAGTAATACTTATAGCTTTGTTTCTGTACATCAGCAAAAGATTTTTTGCAACTTGTTTGTGTTGGCCTGCTGTGAGGAGTTCCCTTATTTTATCATACATATATAAATTATGTGTTCTGTATAAATAGTCATGTATTTGTGTTTGTTATAGATCTGAAGAAGTCTGCTGGAGCAATTGAAACTGTTATAGTATAATTGTTATAATAACTGTTTAAAGCATTGTAAAAAATAATAAAGAAATGTGTTAATAATAATAATCAGCATTATGCATTATTATTGTAGAATAAGAAAAATGATTATAGATTTGTCTAATTTAAAAAACTTAATTGATTCCCTGACAACATAGGTAATGTTTGATTAATTCTAGATGATGGAAATAGTCTAACATTATATAATTGTAAATTAAATGTTATTCTGCATATTAAGCAAATCAGTGAAAAGAAAAAATAATAGTCAATAAATATTTAGTTTTTGATTATTATAACATAAAAAAAATTAATAACATTTTAAAAATAATAGTTAAAAATAAACACTTAAGAAAAAAGTAATAGATTAAAGATTCATATTTTTTTCAATTACATATAGAATATATTTGTAAATATATACTTATCAATACTGCAGATATTAAAGTTAACAGTTATTTAATATTTATTAAATTTTTCAGCAGCATATGACTGCCTTAAAAGTGCAATAGGTTAGTAATGAGAGGAGGATAATTTGTTGAATTATTACTAGATCTTCATTTAATATGTAAAATTGTTAATCCAAGATGGCTACAAAATCAAATATTTATTAATACTGCACTGATTTTACTTACTTTAGTTTTGGCATAATATATATACTAATCTTCTATTGTTGCCTTCTATTACTTTCAACATCCTATTTGAGACTGATGCAGATACTTCTTTAAGTTTATTTTTTAATTATTTTTACACCTTTTCTTAACCAACAAGTTATCATCAAAACCCTGAATAAATAAATTAGATTAACTTCATCGATCCAAAAAACAAATCCCTTACACTTTCTAACTGTAAAACAAATATCTTACTGATTACGAAATACTATAATCTGATATAAAACACGATGTCAAAGATGAGATTTTTCTTCTATTAAAAGAAGACAACCCAATTAGAAGATTTTGGTGTCATAAAAAAGATTTTGTCAACAATTTAAGTGTGATCTTTTACCAAAAAAAAAAAAAACAGAAAACTACTAATACAAACTGATATAAATATAATTCTTGAGTTCAAATGAATATATTTTCCCAAATTTTGACTTTTCTCAATAAAAAAGACACGTTTTGTTTACTTACTTCACCATTGCAAAATCTATGTTTGAAACTTTTCTATTCTTCTTCAAAACTGTAATTAAAGCCCAAGCTTGCAACCGAGAATAGCTCTCAGATTACAGACTATGGATTCCAAAGTTTAGAATTATATTTTGGTGTCGTGCATATAATTATACACTTTTATAATACTATTTGGATAGTATCAAAATTTAAAGGACAATAAAATTTTAAAAAAATATTGATTATACAAACAGCAGACAAAAAAAAAATGAAAAAAAAAATTAGTTACAACATTATTTAGAAACTGGTCACAAACCTAATTTTGACAATACAAAAATACTTGCTAATTTGCAAAGATATGATTTAAGAACTATGAGAGAGAGAATTGAAATATTAAAGAGACCTACTGGTTTAAATAGAACTGATGAAGCACAATGTATTCCATCTATGTGGAAACCTCTCATTTTATCCAATATTAACTTAAAATTAATAGGTACAAATACTGAGGGAAACAAACATTTTGATAAGCCTCATATTGTGAATGCTGAACTTGAATCTCATTTCTCATCTTGCACACAGTCAAGTTATTTGTTAAGATCTAATGGTTTTTCTTTTAAAAGTTAACCTTGATAATGGCGGTTGCTATTCCGTCAAAATATCTGTGTTTAATGGAAAAGAATACACGGTATAGCCCAAAAAGTTATAATTTATATATATATATATTAAAAACCTAAAGCTAAACTAATCAATAATTAAAGTTATTCCAATTTCAAAATTAAACAAGATTAGCCATAAACTAATAACACAACCATTGGCTTCTCTGCCTAAGTAGACTTCTCAAGAATTAACATTTGCCTTGCTATTACTTAACACCACTTTTTATTCAATAAATTTTAAAATATTTTTTTACAATCGCTTTTAATTAATTAATAGCCTGTATCTTTCTTGACTTAAAACTGTATGCATTCACAAAGAATAATTTGACAAGAGTGTGGTAAGAATTATCTGAATTCCATGATGTGTGTATGTATTTTTAATGTTGTTTCTAAATTTATTCTGAACTAATATATAATTAAAATCCATTTCTATAACTAAATTCTTCACTTAAAGAAAGTCAAGAATTCATTATCACAATGTTACTTTCCCTACAAAAATTTATCAACATTCTACTCATATAATTTCATATAACCTGTTCTTTCCTGAATTATAACACTATTTGAATCTCCTATAATCATTCTTCTTTTTTTTTTATTATTGAAGTACTTTTCCAATTTTTTTACACATATTTTCAAGGTTTTCATCATGTTGTTTTTTAGTAAGCTGATACAACAACTTTGTAATTGAAGAACCTTGGAACAACAGTCCATCTCATTATTAAAAACAAACTACAATGAGATTTATTTATATAAAACTGTTTCTTTCTCTTAATCCTAAATATCATCACTTTTTCAACACCACTTCAATCATTAACATCTATCATTTTAATACATATCTATTTATATCTAATAAAATATTCTTTATTTTTCTAGCTTCTTTATATATATCAATGTCTTAAATCTTTTAAAAATCTGTGAACTTAATTATTATACTATGTCATGACAAATAAAAGTGTTACAAGGAAAATATCCCATTTGCTTTTCTCCACATCTATATTTTATCAGAACAGTATTATATAGCACATGATAATAATAAGTAAATATTATCATAGACTGCAGAAAAGAGTGTGCTATTAACTGAAAGGAGACCCTTTGGTTTCTCTTGGAGGCCTTAAAGGAACTGAGCAGAGCAATTTCCTAATGTCCACTCCATATGTTCTTGTCATTGCAGACGTTATTACTATGTGATTATTCATATAGTATACAGACAGGGATGGGCTGCTTACCAACATGCATTAGCCAGTGTGGTGAGTTTATTAGCTTTTTACCTCTGAGTTTAAGATCCAAAAACACCATGGTCTTTCTTCTCAGTACCTAATAAGGCAGAATGAATGTTTGTGTAAATGATAAATATTTTTCGAATACATATATACAATTATGACAGACAAAATTAAAGCCTGACCCTTATTCCCAGGAGGCTGTAAAGTCACCAACCAAGGCAGCGGTTGGTAACAAAAGGCGGAGCGTGTTAAGAATCCCCTGATTGTGGACCCAGGCTGCTATTTGATGATGACTTTTTATTCAGGTACTCACAACTGCAGATCACTTTCAAGTGAAGAAAGATTGCAAAAATTAGAAAATGAACTGTCTTATATTAAATAGGACATTATTGGACTTTGTAAAGTTAGAAGAGAGGGAAAATAACAATTGATTTAAAAAGTGGACATATACTCTATTATAAAGGCACAAATATTGGAAATACAAGTGGAGTAGGATTCATTATAAATAAAAAGTGGAAGAACAGCATTGTGGAGATTGATGGTGTATCAGATAGAGTGGCAAGATTAGTTATACAACTTAATAGCAGATACCACATGCAGATAATTCAGGTTTATGCCCCAACAAGTTCTCATAGTGATGAAGTAGCAGAAGATTTTTATATGGATTTACAAAAGGCTTTTGATTAGAGTAAATAACATTTTAAAATTGTTATGGGAGACTTTAATGCTAGAAATGATAAATAAATGAAAGATGAAAGTGTTGTAGATAATTTTGGTTATGGTAATAGAAATGAGAGAGGACATAGATTTGTGGAGTTTGCAGAAAAAAAAAACTTTATATTATGAATTCTTTTTTTGAGAAAAATGTTAAAAGGAAATGGACATGGAAGCATCCAAATGAAAGTACAGCAGAATTGGATTATATTTTGACTAACAGGAAATATATATTTCAAGATTGTAATGTTCTTAATAATTTTAACACAGGAAGTGATCATAGATTAGTAAGGTGTAAGATACATGTTAATGTAAAACTAGAGAGACAAAAATTATTAAGAAAAACAATATTTACAGTTGATATTCCTAATCTTCAGAAACATTCTAATGAATTTAAATTAGAACTTACAAATCGGTTTCAAGTATTAGTAGATTTTGAACATGATTCAGATTTGAATGAAATTAATATGAAAATAACTGATACACTTTAAAAAACTGCAACAAAGATAGCTGATAGAAAAAAAACAGCAATTGACTAATAAAATTTCTACTGAGACTAGAGAATTTATGAAGAAAAGAAGGAATATGAAGATATACAAAAATGATACATTAAAAAGGAATGAATATCTCAAATTTTGTAAAATGGTGTGGAAAAGAGTTGAAAATGATATAAAAAACAATAACTGTGAACTAGCAAGGAAAGCTGTAAAAGAAAAGAAAAGTCTCAAGAATATAAAACATTTATATCTGCAATAAGAAAAAAAGAAGAAATTATTACTAAAAAGAGAGATGACATCATGAAATTGGTAGAAGATTTTTATCAAGAATTATATAGTAATAAAGAACAAGTACCTCCTACATCTATTATATCTTCCAAATTGCCAGAATTTTAAATGAAGAAGTGAGACAGGCAATTAAATGTATGAAGAAAGGAAAGGCTCCAGGTAATGATGGAATTATAATTGATATATTAAAAGAAGCAGGTGAAGAAATAGAAAAATTTTTAGCAAAGTTATATACCAAATGTCTAAATGATAAAGATGTACTAAGATGATTGGAAGAATGCAGTAATAATATTAATATTTAAAAAAGGTGATAAAAAAGATATTAGAAATTACAGACCTATCAGCCTTTTATCAGTTTTATATAAAAATTTTACCAAGATAATTACAACTTGTCTACAGAGATCATGGGATTTCCACCAACCAAGAGAACAAGCTGGATTTAAAAGTGGTTTTAGTACAATAGATCATATCCAGGTATTGAGAGAAGTTATAGAGATGACAAATGAATATGAGTTGTCATTATGTTTTGGATTTGTAGATTATGAAAAGGCATTTGATTCTATAAACATTTCTTCACTGATTAAAGCATTGAATCATCAAGATATAGATCCAGGATATTGTCATATTTTAAAGAATATTTATAAAAATGCAATATAATGAGACTGGGAAAGTCAACATTGAGAAAGGTGTAAGACAAGATGACTCCATATCTCCAAAACTTTTTACAGCAGTGCTGCAATAAGTATTTTGTGGATTAAAATGGGAAACTAAAGGAGTGAAAGTAAATGGAGATTATTTAAGTCATTTAGATTTCACAGATGATGTAGTTGTTTTTGCAAATAATGCTTCAGAGCTGCAGGAAATGTTGCAGGAGTTATCAGATGAAAGTAGGAAAGGAAGACTAAAGATAAATGTTAAAAATACTAAAGTAATGTTTAATCGATTTGCTCAAAATATGAAAATAAAGATTGATTATGATGAATTAGAAGTTAACAGTTACAAATATCTTGGTCAGATTATTAATACAGGTGGAAACATAATGGAGAAAATTAATCATAGAATTAAACTTGGTTGGAGTGCTTTTGGTAAAAATAACTTGATACTAAAAGGAAATATGCCTATGTGTTTGAAAAGAAAGGTTTTTAACAAATGTGTTGCTTTACCAGTTCTTACTTATGGATCTGAGACTTGGACACTTAATAAAAGAGCAATACAGAGACTTCAGACCACTCACAAAAGTATGGAGAGATGTATGTTGGGAGTAACAAGAAGAGATCGAGAACGCAATGTATGAGTAAGAAAACAAATAGGTGTTACTGACCTCATTGAAAAAATTAAAAGATTCAAGTGGAGTTGGGCTGGGCATATTGCTAGAAGAGATGATAATAGATGGACAATTGAAATTTTAAACAGGATTCCAAGAGATTGTAAAAGTCCCAAAAAGAGACCACATGTGAGATGGATGAATGAAATAAAAAAGTGTGCATGGGTGATGTGGAGAAGAGAAGTTAAAGATCAAAGAAGATGGATTAAACTTGGAGAGACCTTCATCCTGCAATGGATTGATAATGGTTGATGATGATGATGATGATATTATCATATATATATATTAGACTCAACAGCTAAAAACTCCAGGATCAATTCTTAGCTAAATAAAATAATAACTTCAAATTTGATCAGTTACATAAAATTTCTGCACTGGAACTGCTACAATTATGATTCTTATTACTATTAATAATATTAATTGCATATATTGAAGCGTTCAGTGTGTATGAACACACAGAGCTTCATGTTAGTTGGTAAAATTAGTATACATATATATATTTTAAAACTCATATTTAATTTTTCATTTTTTTTATTTTTGCTTGTTTGCTAAAGGGGATATATGCAGGTACAGGTGTATGACTTTACGAATGAGTGGACTGATGTATGTATAAATTGTTCTATTGAAGTGCATTTTTTTATGTATATATTTTTGGAAAGAAAAATATATTTCCATTGTCGTATATCTTTATCCTAAAGGCAGTTCGTTCCTTGCGAATAAGATTTTGATGACTCTGCTTTTTTTTCATAAACATTCTGAAAAATATAGTTGTTTGTAAGTGTGAATTCATTTTTCTCATCCTTGAGGCAATTAAAAGGCAAGTAAGATTTTATAACTTTGTGTAATCTTATCTTGATTGTGTCACCTATTTTGGTAAAAGATCAACGCAGATAGTTGCATGGGAGTGTTGAATTGTTTTCTTATCTTCAAACTGAGGTAAATCCTAAAAATCTTTAAACTGATGTAATTAAAAAAAGGAAAAATCAATCATGCGGTCTGTTTTCGTTTCTAACCAAGGAAAATATATTATAGGTGTTAAAAATATATAGAGAGAGAGAGAGAAAACAAAGCCTTGCTTGGAAAAAAGTTATTATAAATAGAGCAAAGAAAAAGAACCAGGGAATTCAATTCAATTCAAATTCTTCAAAGTCAAGCAGGGAGAGTAATTGATTCAAATTATTAACTTCAAAGTTAAGCAGTTGGAGAATTAATTCAAAGTCAAGCAGTTAATTAATTAATTCAAAGTCAAGCAGTCAATTAATTAAAAGTCAAGCAGTTAGAGAAAAGATCCACGATATGACTTTTGAGTAGTACAAACTACTTTTCCTTTCTCTGGAAAGTCTCCAGAAAAATGCATCTACAGAAGAGAAGGAGAGACAAATCCCATGCTGCTGCTATGAAAGAAAAAGAGAAGCAACCTGAAGCCAGCCTATCCTGAGTTCGACAGAGCCAAAGATCGATCCTAATAATGAATGAACCTGAAAAAAATATCTGCCTCAATCAAAGTGACACAATGATCCATCGAAGAAAAATAGAGAAGCAACCTGAAGCCAGTCTATTCTGAGTCCAGTGAAGCCCAAGGCCAACCCTGTCAATGAATGAATCGGTAAAAAAATCTGCATCAAGCAAAGTGACACCCTAATCGATCGCAAGTATAAACTTTCTATCTTTAAAAAAGAAAAAATTATTTATATCTTAAAAATACCTTCTATAAAAAAAAAAAAAAAATGCGAACATTTAATTTCATTAGATTCATAAAATTTGAAAAAAACTATCTTAAGAAAATGTGTTTCAATAGGACGGTTATACATATATGAGTGTTTGGTTTATTTTTATTATTGTTTTAACAAGTCAATTTAAATTTTAACCATTACTTATTAATGGTTCAAACAACAGAAAAAAGTGTAATGTAAGTAGCAGACGTGTGAACTCTAAGTAGAACAAAAAGATTATTAGAGAGTTTAAAATTGCAGCTTTTCTATGTTTTATTTTGAGATATGCCGGTATGTTCTTTTAAGTATAATATATATTTGATTGATTAATTTCTTTGTGCCAATTTAGTTAAATATGGATATAAATGATATTACACTATGAAACTAATTTATATAAAAATTTGTTTGTTTTATCCCGAATCTAAAGTGGGAAAGGGGTAACGATTCATTTTGAATGATAAAATAAGAATCAGTCAAAGTTAAATTTCTTAAATCAGTCTAATTCTGACTTAGTGAAAAATGTCATTTATTTAATAATAAAAAAAAAAGAGATAGAAAAGAAATCAAATATATAAAAAAATCCGCCCTCTTCCCATATATGCATAATCACAGTATCTTGGTAAAGAAATTAAAAATATAAATGTGTTCAAATTATTTTATTTGATTTAAATTAAGATTCTTTGTGACAATTAAAGAAGGTAGAATGGTATATATATATAAGTGTGTATGCGTTTATCTAAATGTAAAAATAATAATGATAATAATGCTAGTTCTTCTTTTAAAATTTAAAATAGGCAATATTACTTATTGCAAAGATATGAGTTCATCTCACTCTATATGTATATTTAGTGAGGCATGCATTTGGGGAA
This sequence comes from Epiperipatus broadwayi, assembly GCA_028023455.1. Taxonomy (NCBI): domain Eukaryota; kingdom Metazoa; phylum Onychophora; class Udeonychophora; order Euonychophora; family Peripatidae; genus Epiperipatus; species Epiperipatus broadwayi. The sequence goes on along the minus strand of JAQFVV010012761.1, from coordinate 205,815 downwards.
AGAAATATCTCAGCAGTAGTATTTTTCTTGCCTCCTTAGCATTTTATAGTTTAGATTCATATTTGAAATACTTGGGCATTTTATAGCCTATAAGATATGGTTGTCGGATTTCTCCATTATTACTTATTAAAGACAGGTTTAGGAAAAACATCTATGCAAATATAAATTAATGCTTTTAATGGGCAAATATATCAGTAGCTTAATATATTGATCTGTGCCTATATGGCTTTTAATAATAAAAATATGTCGAGTATTGCTATGCGGTCTGCCACGCGGATATTTTACCGATCTTGGCGATACGAGATAGACATGCCTTTCTTTGAGCCGATGAATGGGTATACTCTATAAAGATAGTGATTCAAAACCCACGCTCTATTATTTCCTACACAAGCCAAGCTGAATGCGGATGTGTTACTATAGGAATATACATTACTGCTCGACAAAGAAGATTGGCCCACGTTTGCCAATGCTAATAATATAGCCAGCACAGGATTCAAACCCCGACGCTACTGAACGCTGTAATTAGATTTCTTAATCATACCTGTTGTTAATTCTGTGGGAAATAGATAAGCCATATTTTTCATATAATTATTAATAATAAAGGGTAATAACATTATGCTTTTGTCCATAACTCCTGCTGAGAAGACTAACGATAAAATATTGTAATGACAAATACATATATACTCTACTTCCCCTATGTATGTAAACACACGCATAAATTTATTATATATATATTCATTTGGCCTCTAACTTAATATAACCAGGTATTGTGTTTGCTCTCCAAAAATTGGCATATTAATTTTATAGTGGCATATTTCTTGATAAAATATTATCACTCTCAATATAACATTTTGTTTTATGCTGGCACACAGTATAATACTGATTATTTACTGGGCGTGTAATTATCATTTCTAGTTAATTAATTTTTTTTTGTATTGAATCACAATTGTTATTGTCATGGAATCCAGTATGATTTCATTGTAATGTACACACACACACACATCTAATACTGAGGTTCATTATTGTAATTATTATTTTATATATTTCACAACCTTAATTGTCATTATTGACAAGTGACCTCTTTGTAAAATCATATATTTATTCTGGTGATATTGAAATTATGTACTATTATCACTATTGATCATCAAATGTAATTGTTATTTATTTTTGGTTTAAAAAAATGTAATCCCATACATGGATCATGATTAGATCCAAACATGATGGTTATTAATTATATTTTCTAATTGTATTAATAAATTGTATATATCTATACTGTTGTCATGTCATTCCCTGGTTCATCATATCCACTCATCTATATCCACACTTGATTAAATCATATGTATAGTAGTTTAAGCTATATCATAGTATTTAGTGAATATCTGAGATTAAATTAATAAAGTCTAGTGCATAATAGGCTAGGTTTGAATTGAGAGTCCTTGTTTCTACCCTGACCACCGGGACCGAAGAAAAATGATAACCATTAGTAGCATCAGGAGCGTTGGTTGGATAGTGGAGATTTTGGAGCACTGGCAAATAGGTTAAAGCTTAGTACTGTTCCGTGACTACCATACCCCGAACATACTGGGTTTGAAGTACTTTTGCTAGGTCTCTGAATCTTGTTGGCTAATCATACGATTCTGAACGTTACAGGGTGTATTGGGTACATACTTTAAACAGGAGAATTTATAATGAAATAAATTTTCATGAACAAATTATATATATATGAGGTAAAAAAAAATACTTCAAATAGAATACAAATTAATCAATATTAATAATATTATACAATTATTTATCGAAAAAATTCCGATTTGAAAATTATTTATTAATTTTATAATACAAAGCGTGAAATAAATGCAAAACAGCATCATATCAATAATTAATTAATAGAAAAATTAAGAAGACTTAAATTACAACATTAATTGTGATATACTGAGTTACAGCAATAATATAAACAGAATTATAAATAAATAAAGTTTAATATTTCCACCTAATAATAAATTAAATTTAAATATCTTAAAAACCAATAAAAACATTTTGAAATATTAAATTATGTACGTTAACAAATAATTTCACATGATCACCATCTCTTATGCTAGCACATGACTGCTATTAAACAGGCAAAACTCTCCATACAGTAATGTCACTCTGTGCCAAGCAGGCACTAGATGGGGCTTTTATGCACAAGCCTTCTGGCATCCATTGATTACTCTGGTTGGTACAGGGTGGCACTACTGTATGGAGAGTTTTGCCTGTTTAATAACAAATAATTTGTTCCTAAATTTAAAATGAAAGACTAATTACTAAATTTATTAGTAATTCTTTTATATATACAACCAGAATACAGTTAATCCAAATATTTATTATTCAAAAACTTTTATTATCCAAACATTCAATAATGACCTTTAATCTTTTACAATAAATAAAATAGTGCACACATTTAAAAATAACATTAAAAAAAAAAAAAAAATGTTCAATAAATATCTACAAATTAACATGCTTAATTTGACAGCTGCCTCTCGCTCTTTCCCATCTTCTAATAAATCTATTTAATTCATTATCAATCTTTTTTTAAAAAATCATATTGAACTATTAAAAATAGAAATTGGCCTGTATTTTAAAAAATAATTAATTAATAAAGAAGAAGGAGAGTATCAGTAAAAATAAATTATTGCTTTGAGTAATTGTTTTTATCATGACCAAAAAAAAAAGTTTCCAAAAAAATGTGCTGTTTAATTATAACAAAAAAGAAGCAAATATTGTACTTTAAAGTTTTAAATTATTAATAAAATAATTTTACTTAGTCTATTAGTATAGAAAACGTATTTATAGACAGGAAAATTAAAATAGTGATAGTAATGCTTATTTGTATTTTTAGTAAAATTTTGATTTATAATGACAGGATGAGACATCTGTTCTGGCTAATTCAAAAAATAAAAAATTAAAAAAGCCTCAGAAGTAGGAATTTCAAATTAATAGTATTTTGCTTATATATTAAAAACAACAAATAATAAAAATGTTGCATAACCAAAGATTTGCACAAAACAAAAATCATTTATATTTATATAAAATTCTCCTTTACAGTTTTAAAATCATGATTTTCTGAGATCTGTGATTTCTCAAAAAACTGTATAAAGTGCAATTTTCAAATAGTGTATATGCCTTTTTTTACATACTTTATAGAAATAAACATACTTAAATTATAATACAAGCGATTCTTAACTTACGTAATTCAAATAGTTTTATACATACAATTTTACAAAAGAATATATATATATATATATATTATAACGGTAAGTGGTTGATGAAAGATAGAAAACAAAATATGCCCTGGACATGACCCCTATACAGGTGTCAAATCATATATCAATATATACAATTAAATATCTATCATATTAAGTCATTTATTCTCAATGATAAATTATCATGATATATGTTTAGATAATGATGGTGAAATCTTCTAATTATACCACTTAAGTCAGAGCACCAATTTTATAGAAAACTATTCATATAAATTAAATATCTAATTGTCTATTAGAATTATGAGCATGAATATTATGTGTTGTCATATTATGATGACATGATTTCTAGTAGAATAATTCTGGGATTAAAGAGATAGTTTATTGCTCTCCAAATAAATAAAATATATGGAACTAATATTTATCTTCTTCATATCTATGGAGAAATTAAGTGACTACAAGTAACTGATATTTTAAGTAACCTAATGAGTTAATTTAATAAGTATAATTGTATATTCCAATAAAATACTAAGTCAAATTTAAAAATAAAATAAACAATTTATTTTATCAGAATATTAAACATACTTCACACATGAGGTTTATATTTTAATAATAAATATTTCTTTAAAATGTCAAGCTATCAACATGTATAGATCTCTTATTTCTTGTTATTATAATAAATATTCAAAATATGTGATTAATATGGATTATAGGATAAGTTGTTTATAAGTTATTATTATTTTAATCCTAAAAATTTACAAATTAATTACTTCTTATATATCTTTTCTACATCATTGATTAAATTATTATTGCTCTATTCATAAGATCCCGATATTTATTACATAATATTCTAGCTTCTGATTAATAACCCAATTTAGTATAACAACTCTTCAGCAATGATTTTTCAAAATTTTTCTCCAAAATAAACACATATATTTCAAGACTTAAGTTATTTACATCTCTTGTTTAATATAAATGATCTGCATATCCTTATGCTCAAGTAAAATTTAAAAAAATATTCATCATGTGATCTAGAATATCTATAAAATGATATCTGAGTTATTTCTGCCTTATTTAAACTATATACTTTAACATTACTTATGTATAAAATGAAAAAAATATTTAAATTAATTCAATCAATTTTGGAAACAATTTACTTTTAAAAAAATAGAATTGACACAATACAAACATAAGTAATGTTCTGACTAATTCTTATTATTAGTATATTAAATGTGTGCATATGAATTAATTGACTTATTTAAATTTCTATATGTTCATAAAAAAATAACTATAATAATAAATAAAAATTTGATTACCTCATGAGGATCGATTTCTTTTAGGAATGTTGTATAGAAAGAAAATTATATAACAACATACAAATTGAATTATACATTTTAGAATGCCCATAAAAAATTATATATATATTTTTAGCAAAAAAAAAAATATAAGAGTCTTTGAAGAATTATCTTCTCCACTTTTTTTCTCTTCAGGTTCTTCAATAATCATTGATGACCTGGAAGAATGATGAATTTTCCCAACTAATGCAATATGATTTTGAAAAAAAATGGCAAGCTTACTTATTGATATTAGACATTATTATGGTCTTTTGTGATCCTTTCCTTTTGAAATGCCCTAGTGGAATGGCAAGATTAATAGTAAGAATGGGATTGGCTACCAGATCTAAATTATCCTGCTTCTGTTTAGCATCTCATTTTTTTGTATTTAACAATAAATTAAACAAATTTTGATGTAGAAAAAGCAAAAAAATGACTGGTCTCTTTGCTAGTTGTTATAATTGTCAATCAATTTTTCTCTTCACAACAATTCTAACAGCATGTGAAATACAAATCTATTGTTTTAGCTTGGAAATCCATGTATTCACAAATCTCAAACATTAAATAATATTCTGTTATTATAATACTTTTTAAAAAAATAAGAATAATTTAAAATAAACATTACTGTAATTTAATTTAATGCAATAAACTTTTTAAACACTTTTCAATTTTAAAAAATGACAAGAAATAGTAAAGATTTATTTCTGTGTGGGTATTGATTTTTAATAACTGATATTTATTAAGAATTGTCAGATCTATGATTTGATTAATTTGACAATTTATCATTTTATAATATTAATAACAATACTAATAAGTCAAATTCTAATTAAACATGCTGTTAAAATAATATAAAATACAACAACACTATTCTATATGACATTATTTGATAAAGCATTTGTTTATTCTTAAAAAAAATAACCGAGTTTAGATTCTATAACTAAACTCTTAATATAGATTCATGTATCTTAAATAGCATGATGAAGAATTACTACCATAAATATATATATATATATATATATATATATATATATATATATATATATATATATATATATATATATATATATATATATATATATATATATATATATATATATATATATATATATATATTATTAATCAATGTCTGTATTCCAATTATAATAATATATATATAATTATTCAAAAATGTAAATAGGAGAAAAAATAGTAACTATGTCAATTTATCTAACATAAATATTGATTTTCAACAAGAATATATTTTGAATTATGGTTCTAAATACTTTGGTGGTATGTGGGTGGATAGTAATTTGGAGTTAAAAGTTGCTGTTGAACATTCTTTTAGTGTAATTAAATGTTCTCCTGAAGTATCAAATGAATTAATACAAAAAGTTAACGTTAAGAAATTTAAAAACAGTTAATTGCAATTGGAATTCGCATATATTTAGATTTAAAAAGTTTATTCATGATAACGATCTTGTTTGTTTAAAAGAAGATAAGGGGTTGAGGTTATGTCTTATGTCAAAACTTGATTACTACGATAAAGTTTTAATTCAAATGGAAAAGCTTAAATTTATAAAGGTTGGAAAAATAAACATTGAAAATTTACGTGTAAAGTTTATTGATGATATTTTAAAAAAAGCAAAAAAGAATAAATATATAGATGCTCATAGATATTATCGTCTTTATCCATCTGATGCAATTTGTCCTAGGATTTTTTCGAATATTAAACTACATAAACAAGATAAACCTTTAAGATTAATGATTGACTTTGGTGGATCATTTTACTATGAAATGTGTAGATTTATAAAAACATTATTAAAAGATGTTCTTGGATTTGGAAAATATACTATTAATTCATCGTTTGATTTTGTAAAGAAAATTCATAATATTAATATTAATAATAATGATAGTATTTGTACATTTGATATATGTGAGATGTATGGTTCAATAGATAGATTAAAATCTATAAAAATTATATTAGATGCTTTGATGTTAAAAAAGGTTGATGCTAAGAAAGTAAAATTTGTAAATGATGTATTATATTTTATTGATAAAAATATATATGCTATGTTTAATGAAAATTATTATAAAATGGATAACGGATGGCCTATAGGACTTCCTGTAGTTTCACAAATATGTAGTTTTGTAGTATCAAGATATGAAGATATAATTCTTAATAATAATATATATTACCATGGTATTAAAATTTATTACAGGTATGTTGATGATGTTTTTGTTTGTGGAAGTTTAGATATCATAAATTTGTTATTCAAAGAATTAAATAGTTTAGAAGGTTTAAAATGGAGTAAATCTTTTGAAGAAAAAATGTCAATTCAGTATTTAGATATTAAAGTTACTCGTAATAAAAATAAATTAGATTATTGTATGGTAATAAAAGATATTAAAAAAAGAGGATATATTCCTTGGTATTCAAATGTGCCAATAGCACATAAATTATCCGTTTTAAAATCATTTTTATTTAGGAATAATAAATTATGTAAATATAGTTCTAATAAAATAAGTAACATAAATGTATTTACTACGGATTTGTTAAATGTTGGATATGATCATAAATTAATTTATAATATTGTTACTAAGTTTAATAATAATAGAAATATTTTAAGTGCTATAGATATTGATAAAGTAAAATATACTTGGATATCAATACCATTTATTTGTAATGAACAAGTGAAACTTATAAAACAGATATATAAAAATATATGTCAAGTTGCATTTTATACTATTCCTAATTTAAATAGATTAATAAATAATTCAAAAAATAGATGTGATATTTTAAGTCAAAGTTGTGCAATATATAAATGGCTGTGTGTTTGTGGAAAGGCATATATTGGGGAATCTCGATGTACATTGGCGAAAAGATCAAAGGAGCATTTGTTGTTATATAAACGAGTACAAAAATCAAGACAAGAGAATATTAGAAATGATGATGTATCACCATCAGTATTTTTTGATCATAATGTAACATGTAATTATGTTTTTGATTTTGATTTTGATAAAGTTAAGATTTTGTATATTGAAAGAAATAATAATAAACGCAAAATTAAAGAAGCTATGTTAATAAAAAGTGAAAAGCAACATTTGATAAACAGACAGGCCGCCAATATAAAAATTAATGAATTGTGGGAAAATTGATGTATGATGTATTACTTTTTGTTTACATTTGTAACAGTTTTTTCTAATACAATTTGAATCTAGTTGATAACGACTACATAGATAGTTGAAAGTACTTCTATTATATTTGTTTTTTAAAATATTGTTTTACTGTATTAATTATTGTATTGTTTTGAATATATATATATAAAATCATTTCCTGTAAAATATGTTAAGAAAAACCTGTTATATTACTTGGTAATAATAATCTATAAATTATCACAAAGATATTTCTAACTTACACATTTACAAATTATATAAAACATTACTTGGCAATTGTATTTCATAAAATATTTTCAGAAATAATAAGATTTGCAAAAATAAACCCTGCCTAATTCATCAAAAAATTTTAAAAGTGCTGAGTAAAATTTTATTTAAATATAAGTGAGTACTGACTTGTGTAAATTTATTTTAAGAAACAAATTAATTGCATGAATAGGAGATTTATATATAAAAATTGCATTAATAAATAATAATTTTTCACACAAAATTGATTAATGAAAGAATATATGATTGGATAAAAGATAAATGATTTACTAATATTAGTAATATTTATAATTAAATTAGTAATCATTATCTTTCTCCCATTCTCACTCTTGTTTTAACATATTTAAAATAATCACTACTTAACTATTCTACACTTTCTTTCAACATAGGGCCCCTAATTTCAATATTTATAAAACAAATTAATTTCATACACTTTTTTTTTTCAAATTTTATTTTATGAAGCATTTTTCATTTCAATGTTTTTTTCTACATTTTGACCATATTATATGGTCATTGTCAATGTTTTTAGTTGTTTTTACTTACTTTTACAAAAATAAGTAAAAAATAATCCAAAGACTATATAATATGATCAAAATATATTTTTAACTTACTATCTTCAGTGCTAATAAATGTCCTGTTATTTGTGATTTTCTTATCTGATTGATTATTTCTTTGCACTAACTATGTCCAATATACATAACAATTCTGAAGGGTTTTTTTTTTTTCTAATCTTGTATTCCTTGTCATTTTATCTTTGATTTCTTTTCTAATAATCTTAAAAAGTATATTCTTTCTTAAAGAAAAATTGTTACTTGTCAAACACATTTAAAAAACAAAAATATCTATTTAATTATGTAATGCAAGTATTAAATGCTAATTAGTAAACTAAATAATAATAATAATAATATATGTATATATTATTACTTTCCAAAAATAGTAAACTTACAAATCCAATAGAGCTTATAAAACCATTAGAAAAAACATTAATAGTATTGCTTTGAAAGAATAATTATCAATTCATCTTAAAACTATTTATAAATTATATAATAAATTTCAAAAAAGTGTTACAACATGTTGCAAAAAGCATCAAAAATAGTTAAATACAATAATTATATTCAACTCATTTCTAAATGGACTAACTATAATTTAAATCATATCACACATATAAAAAAAAGTATTCATAAGAAAAATTAAACGTTTTAAACCCCATGAACACAAACGCATGAGAATAATAATTTTTTTCAAAATAAATTTAAATTTTATGTATTTAAAAAAATAGCAAAAAGAAAAAGCATTTAAAACTTCACTTTCTAAGCTAACTTGAAAAATTGAAAATCCAAAATAATCTAATAAAAAACAGAATTACTGAAATAGAGTTAATCTCTCTCTAAAAAACGAAATTAAATAGTTTGATAAAAAAAATCCAGGTTAGAGCTCTTTTTATAGATAAACTAAATATTAAAAAATAATTTGCAACTTCTTATTTTCTAAAAATTCAGTTAACAATTAAATAAATGTTCAGTCAGCCTTTCACAAAAACAGAAAATATCAACTAAAAAACTACTCTGACAGATTAAAATATGGTAAAGTTGACATTTAAAAAATAAATCTAGGAGAATTTTTTTTTCAGTTGGATGCCTAATAAACAAAGACAAATCACTTAAAGCATTTATATCCCACAAAATGACTGCTTCACGGTAAATTTACATTCCGAGGATTATCTGCAAAAAATAATAACAAATGTGTATTTTAAAAAAACACTTGTCAAATAATAATAAAAAATATGTATAATGTTTAATTTGATTTTAAAAGAATCTCCTTAATATTAGGCAAATTAATGAAGGGAAAAACTAGATAATAAAATACTAAGATGTTAACAGTATTATTTGAACTTTGCTGATTGTCTTAATATAACTTATTATTTAACTTCAAATTTAGAGTTACATCATAAACATTATTACCAAGACATAAAAAAATAAATCACTAATTAAGACTATCAACAGTATATCAATATATAATTCTCTAATAACAATCATATAGTAATTCAAAAATATATTTTAAAAATATTTTTATATGCATAAAAACATATTATCTGTTGCTTGGAGGTCATGTGATGTTTAAATGAACATTTATAAGATGAGCATAATGTTTCATTTGATTAACCAAATTATTTTTTTAACTTCATTCAAATGAGAATCTATTCAGAAACTTTAGTTTTTGAATTTTTCACATTACTGGTACTCTAAACCACATTGGCCTTTTATAAAACAATGAAACAAAAAGAAAAAAAATACAATTTGAAATTTAAAAGCAGAAAAAAAAATTGTCATTATTATACAGATTCATTACATGCAAACATCTTGAAAATATATTTGAAATCTTTTACACAAAAAAAAATATCTATGTATCTTTAAGCTCCTTTCTTTTTTCAGTTTTATTATTTTCAACATAGAGACCACAAGTTGGCAAACCATTTACAATGTGATTAACTGACAAAAATGCCAAAATTGAAAAATTAAATTAATCTATTAAAAGTTTAACAATAATATACCTTATAAAAAGATTATTAAATTGTTCAAAGAAAATAATCAGAGCCTTCAATGAAAGTTTTGCTTTTCCCAATTATTAAATTTTGTATTAAAATACACTTTGAAAAAATTTCCAATTAAAGTCACCATATATTAGAAGTCGAATACAGACAAACTTAAAACTAAAATACTACAATTTATTAATTTTTAAAGAATTGTGACTAAGAAATAAAATACTGTTATTAGATTTCATTTCAAGATTTTGATTCAGGGCTAATTCTTAAATTTGTCAAACTGAATGAAATTGCTATGTTCAACCTATCACTTGGTATTCAAACATCATAAATTTCTTCAGAAATTGACCAACTACAGAACTACAGAACTATTTGTTTATAAGATAAAATTGTTTATCTTCACTATAACTATGTAAGTAACCAAAAAATATAATAAAAACTTTTTTAATTATCAGTATTCTAAAATCAGTTAAAACAACAAAAAAATCAATACCAATTAAGAAGATACACATTCTGCTTTAAATTCATAACTTAATCATAATATCTATAAAAAAGTATTAACTAAAATCATTACAACAATAACCATATTGTTAGCTATTTTGGAAATCGAATGGAATCTCAGAGAGAGCATATTATTTCCATTTAATTGACCATCAGAGATTTTCTTTTCTACTGCTGAGAATGAATCCAGAAATCCTCAGCTTTAAAATCCACACTTTACTAAAACGTTAGACTCTTAGACTCATGATTGTGTTAAGGTTATTCTAAAAACTGAATTCAAAACTATGCAAAATGTATGCATAAAAAAATGATTTTTTCCTATTGCAAATCAATATAAAAAATTCATTCTAATTATATTTAAAATACCAGAATCTTTTAAGTTCATTTCTTCTAAAAAAAAAAAAAATTACTTATAATATTATACATGTGGGAGATGACGATCTGGACAAACTGATGAGTGCTGGTTCAGCACGAAATATGTTTATTGGAAATCGTTTACCTTTTTCACATTTATGCAGTCATGTGTCTCGATTCTATAAAGTGGAGTGAATAATTGTAAGGAACTTGAAAATCTCAGTCCAAATCCTTTCTAATTACATTAAATTTAGTATAGACAAAATATATGTATTTGAATATTAAATATTATACATTATAATCTTCGCTTCATAGCCATAAATATATATAATCAAAAATGTTACATATATAATAATTTAAACAATGTTATATTTTCAATTTTTCGATTTAAAACCAATACTCACATTTTAAACAAACAATTTGAATCATAAAAATGTAACGTGCCACTTACTTCTGACAAATCTTTAACTTAACCAAGCAATAAGCAAATTCATAAACAAATAACTAATTCATTAACTGTTTGAAAATGTAACCCAAATATATCTGCTGGTTGGGGCCGAAGGGGGGAGGGAGAATCCCATACAAACGATTTGTTAGGATTTAAATAATTTCAATTTAAAGACATAGATATTGTTCATATGTTTATTAAATACGTAAATTCAAAAATATTGTTAATGACTGTATAATCGAAAAAAAAAGAATACAAAGAAAAAGAAATAAATTTTACTTTTTATATGGCGGTAATAATTTTATTGAATAAGCAAAATACATTTCCAAAGACAAAAATAAATTATATACATATATAAAACCATAATACAAGTATTTCTAAATTTCTCTGAAAGTCAGTCTCTTATTTCGCTTATTTCAATGAAACTATTTTTAAACTTACTTTGAAAAATGGTTGTTCGTAATATCTCTTAAGAAAGAAAAATAAAGGTCAACAATAAGTGAACAATTTCAAAAGTACACTTTAGAAAAAATAATTTTTTATCTTTAAAGAATTTATTGTAAATGAAATTTTATGTATCGAAGGTAAAAAAGTAAATAAATAAATGGAATTATATTTTAGGAAAATAAAAATACTCAAATGAAAAATATTCATATATATATACCCATAAAAATCGAAGCAATTCCATAAAGCAAATAAAGATTTAACAGCTTGAAACTATTCCAAAGTAAAGTCAAACTTCGGCTTTCAAACTCAAAACAGTTTTACCCAAAATAAAATACAGTAATAATAAAAAATGTGACAGTTACTTATTGCATATCTTCCTAAAAACAATTGCTGTTTTTAAGTTAATACTACGAAGAAATTTAAAAATCTCATGTGGAATCATAGTGCACCCACTTAATATGCCCTTGAGTTGATGTTGAATCATAGCCAGTAAACTTTAAATTTTTATTATATTTCTATCACAATTATGATATTTCTCTTACATAACCAACACTATCCAATATTAATCAGTAAATGATTATCTATTTAGCTATTCTTAATTACAATTAATACAAGGATGCAGAACTTCAAATCTTGATACTTGGCTCTGTTACTATTACTTTTAAAAGTTATTTCATTGGTTCTTTATATCTGGTTACATTGTCATTATCATCAATTTTTCGTAATTAATTTTTTTTATTAAAACATTGAGTTTTGTGGTGATATGATTTCATTGTCTTAATAAGTGCTATAATGATCATTTGAAATAAAAGCTGAATAATAAAATGGCACCGACATTTTGAATTTTGAAAACTAATAATGATTTATTCAACAGTTAAAATTAACTCACATGTATACACACACGCAAAGATAAAAATAATTGTTGCAAAATATATTCATATCTCAGCTAAGGATATAAAAAACAGATAAAAGTAACTTAGCAACTAATACATGTGACATGAATTCTAACAAAGTAATCAATTTATAGTTTCTTTTGGCTTCAAGGTTTCAAAAATTTCAGTCTTACTCGGGTATATTTGTTTTTATTAGAATTTTACTTGCTGATTAGCATTAAAAAACTGGTGTTTCTCCCAGTTCAATGTTCTGTTTTCAAGATTATGATAGGGCTATACACATTTTCCATTGGTATTGGATTATGTCATTTGAATCAAATTCAAGAAATTTCAAGAATAGGCAGCACCTTTATATGACAGACAGTAATTATAAGTTTGTGCTTCTTTGCATATTGATAAAACTGCATATGTCTAAACTACAGCACAATACTTTTTTCATTAAGTTCACTATTTCCTGGAACCTCTCAGTATGCTGGCCTATTCTAAAACAGTAAAATTACCTATTGACATTCTCAGGAAAGATATAATCAAATAATTGTTAGCATACAGCCAGCTCCATTCTGTTTCCATCATTTAATGGACTTTAGGCAAGCCAGCTATCTAGTACACATTATGGGTTATAGAATAACGAAAAGCAGCACTTTTCATGTTAATCCAAACTCTACCATTGTAACACTAGCAGCATCAGCTGATTTACACTCCCACTTTCCACTTATAACTTCATTGTAATAGTACCATGTTAATGCTGTTAATGATGTAATTCTCCCTTAATGAACTTTTAAATTCACCTTTTATACTTGTGAAATTTAAAAACAACAATATGTAATTTTTTCTTCTTTATCTTGACTAAAAAAAACAAGTTAATGACTGTTTTTTCATCTTAAGTATTTTTTTCTCATGTGTCATAGCATCAGCCAGGAAGTGAACCCACTAACCCAGGACAACTGCTTATAAAGCAGCTGTCACTGACCTCTCGACCACCAATGCTTGACAAATATTTTTAATCCTTTGCAAATACCAGATTGTAGGATTTTATCACAATCGTTAAGTAAAAAAAAAGTCTTAATATAATTAAAAATAGATAGGGAATTTTTATAATTACCAATACTATCTATTATAACATGAAAACAATCTTGTTTTAGATTTAACAATCAGAATTAATAAAATATTAAGTAGACTTTTTAGATGCTCAATTTAAAATAATTATAATAATTTAAAGTATGAAAATAATTAAAATATCACATGATCACCATTTCATGTGCTTACACATTCTGTTAACAAGAGTACAAACTCTACATACAGTAGTGCCATCAGGTGCAAGATTTTATAATCAATGGATGCAGGAAAGGTTGTGTATAAAATCCTTATCTAGTACCTAATTATTCGACAACCCCAGACTAGTTTCTAGCTTGTGATTTTCATCAAAAAGAAACCTTGAATTTGAGACTACTGCACCTAGATCTCAAAATCCAATGCAACCATCCAGCTGCCACATTTTACATATTTAGTTAACAATAAAGCTAGAAGCCCAAGATGAAACCATTATAACCCAAGCTCATGCACTTTATATTCATTTAGACCTGAACTCAATTTAGCATCTATACATTTTGATGTCTTTGGTTTTTGGTGACTGTGGTTTTTGAAAAACCAAAGACACCAAATTATATAGATATGGAACTAAATTCATATCTATATGACTATACAAGCGAATGAGCTTGGGTTGGAAACATTAAGGTATTTTCATTTTGGGTTCTTAGATTTATAGTAAACCAAATAGATAAAAGGTGGCTGCTGGAGGATTGCATTGGATCCTAAGATCTAGTTGTAGTACTCTAAAATCCAAGGCTCCTTATTGATGAAAGCCACAAGATAGAAACTAGTTTGGGTATGTTAGATCAATAGGCACTAGATAGGAATTTTATGCATAAATCTTTATGCATCCATTGATTATGAAAGCTTGCACTTGGTGACAGTAATGTATGGAGTGTTTGGTACTCTTATGAAAATTATATAAACCTTAACTATTATTCCAATGTAATATAGAAAATATCTACAAAAAATTTTGGTTGTGTTGCTTCTCTTTTTCCTTTTAACTTTATCTACGTATGTGTATACATTCTACTATGTTATTACATGCCATAGGACACATAACCATCTCAATGTATTTAAATATTTAAGCCATTTATAAAAACATATAAATGGAGTGGGATTCCTTGCAAATAAAAAAAATGAAAGAAAAATATTGTGGAAATTGATAACAAATCAGACAAAGTGATAAAATTAGTAGTTAACTGAATATAAATATCAAACATAAAAACCTTCAGATTTATATCCCTTTCCTTTGATGAGTTCTCATTCCCATAAAAAATTAGATGATTTTTATATAGATGTGCAGAATGCTTCATTAGACCAAATAACATATTTAAAATATTATGGGAGATTTGAATGCCAGCATGGAAACAATTGAAAAGTGAAAAGGCTATGCTTAACTTAGGATAAAAAGATAGAATTAGTGGAATTTGAAGGAGAAAAAAGTTGTGTATTATTAAATTTGCTTGTTGTAGAAATGGGCTTGGAATTATCCAAACAAAGGTGTAATATAGTTGATAATATTTTGAAAGACAAAAAAATGTGCATTTCAAGAATGTAATGCATTTAATAGATTCACTACAGAAAATAAATGTTTGATATAACATATTAATGCAAAGTCAAAAGAAAATAGTTATTTAAAGAAATCAGTATTAAGCATTGATTTCACTAAGCTTTAAAAAGACTCTTTGGAATTTAACATAAATATTGTAAATCATTTTAAAACAATATCGGACTTTGAAGATGGCTAAAAAGATCAATAAAATAAAAGAATCACTAATATCCTATTAAGGATTTCTACAGAAATAAACAATATTAAAAAAATCAACTTGCTACTAAATTTTTAATTCAGTCAAAGTAATATATAAAGAAAAGATAGGGATATCTAAATTCTTTAAATGAAAAAATATCTGGAATTCTACTAAATAGTTTCACAATGACATAAGGAAGTACAACTATGAACTGGTAAAGAGAGCTACAGAGTAGAACAAAGATTTCAAAAATATAACTTCATGCCTTGGGATTAAAGAAAGTTGTTTCAAAATGTTTTTTTAAAGAGTACAATTACTAAAAAAAGAGAAGATATCAGGAAGTTTTTGTGAAAGAATTTTCTGAAAAACAATAAAGTAATAACATCTTTTGAAATACCAATTATTTTAATTGAAGAAAGAAAATATTCAATTAAAATTATGAAAAATGAAAAGCTTTTGAAAATAAGGGTAATATTATCAATATCTTAAAAAATTAAGTAAAATAGTAAAAAAAAAATTTGGCAAATCTGTATACTAAATATCTAAATGTGCTCTAATAATATTCATATTTTATAAAATTCTATATACTTCATCCTTCTTCTTCAGTAATTTTGCTTATTCATATACAACAATATATCTTATTAAATAATCACAGTCTTCTTACACCTTTAAGCAAATAATGTTTATTATTATAACAATTTTGACTGCTCCACACAGTCTTCTTTAGATCTCAATCTATTCTCCTACCTTTCCCTTTTGACAATTTAAGACTGTGATTATTAAATAAGATATATTGTTGTAATATTCGTATTTAAGAATGGTACAACAGATCTACTTATTTCTATCAGTTCTATATATTATCATTAATAAAATCAATACAATCTCATCTACAAAGAAATTCAGATTCGAACCAACCAAAAAAATAAAATTGGTATAAAAGTGGACTATATGACAGATCATGCCAAAGTAGTAAAAAAATGCTGATGAATATGATAAAAAAAGTAATTGATTCTAGAAGAACTTTCACAATGATTAAAATTTTGAAGCAGTAAATATACAGCAAATAATGTCAATTATTCTGAAGATTAAATGGTGATACTAAGACTAACAGTGACAATTTGATAGAGTGACTCCATATATGTAAAACTTTTTACAATTATTTTATGGGAAGTAATTTGTCAATTAAAGAAATAAAAATAAATAAAGATTATTTACACCATCCATATTTTGAAGAAGATGCTGCTACTTTTGTAAATAATGATTTAAAGCTTCAGGAAATTTTGCAAGTCTCATTAGATAAATTCAAGAAAATAGGATTAAAGATAAAAAGATAAAGTAATGATTTATTTGTCTTTCAAAAAAAACTTGATTGATATTAATTAAATAGAAGTTAACAATTATAAACACTCTGATTGGACTATTAATATAGATAGCAACATAATGAGTAAAATTATTACAGAATTAAACTTGGAGTATTTTTTGTTGAAATAACAATATTAAAATCTACAAATATGAGGGGTTTTTTTTAAGAAATAATTTTAATTAATGTATTTTTCTAGTGCTTAAATATGAATCTTAGACTTGGATATTTAATAAATCGACATTATAAAGATTTCAGAATACACTATTTATTTAACATAAAGTTTTTTTGAGACAACTTGATTAATACAAAAATATCATAAAAATTATAATTGGAAATTCCTACTAAGAACAAAATTCACTAACTACTTTATTGCTAAAGAAAGATTAAATCCAGATGGCTTTACTGTTAGATCTAGAAAAATATATTTGGGGTAAAAGTCCATTTTTATATAATAATGCTATAGCTGTAGATTGTTGGTTGACCACAAAAAGGAGATTTTGATTTGAGATGAGTCTTAGATGGCAAAACTATATCTTGAGTTGTTAGAAAATTCATTCTATTTAATAGCTTTTTATACATTTGCTGTGAGACAACTTCTCTTTTGACATCTAGAGACTGAATGTGTAAAGAAAAAAAGGAATCCACTGCGAAATAGACTTCAGTTTACTAGTAATATTTCTCATGGCAATTTTTAATTGATTATCCAAGAGTTTAGTTGTTGCATTTTACTTTCAAATAAAGATACAATGTTCACTAATAAAATGCACTAGTGCTAAGAAAGATTATTGTAAAGCATTTGCATTATAATCTCATAAATGTATCAGCTAGCTTTCCAAAGAGGGTATTTCTTAAAAAAATTTTAAAGCTAACTTTAAGTAAATGAGAAAAATAAATTAGATTATAGTCTAAGGTTATTCCTAAATAGCATAGGGTAGGATTGTGTTTTCCTTTATTGTTGCAAATGGTTACATTAAGATTATAAGGTATTTCCCTATTGCTTTGATGAAAAGTTGAGCATACAGTCTTTGTTGGAGTAGAAATAAAGATTCTAATTGTTGAAAAAGATTTCTAAACTCTTCAATGAATCTTTATTGGGGAACTATTTTACTTCTGAAAAAAAATATCTTTTCTAAAGTCAAATCAATGCCATTGGCAAACATGAATCCCTTTCAAGTTTGTTTCTAAAAAGTCACTGATGATGATATTAAATAGCAAAGTGAATACTTTAATAAACAATTCTATAAAATTTTTCATCTAATTTTTTATTTAGTATCACTCGAATTTATCTATTGGAGAACCTTTTGTCACTTTAATCAATAGTTTTCCTGCATTTAAGAAACTTTTTAAAAATCATTTTCCAAACAAAATAATAAACGGAGTTAAATCTTAATGCCAGTTTTAAATTATTTTGAAAGTCTATCTCCTTATGAGTTGATAAAGATAAAACTTGTACACATCAGCTCCTTGCTGATCTAAGCCTGCTATATAGGTAAGTAGCATTCAACTAATGGAAATTTTTTTATTCTTTCAAAACTTTGTAGAAAATAGATAGTAATGATGTTGATGATATTTGTTTTGATCAATATTGGGTGTATCTGATTTTGAGACTGCTATAGTTTTGTTTTTTGAAAATATTTGGAAGCATTTCTAAATAAATAAAGTTGTTAAATACTTTTTCCAATCATATTTTGATTTTAGGTACTGTGAACAAATATATATTGGGAGTATAAAATGAGATCAAAATTGAAATACATGGGTGAGACAAAATTCCATATCATTGATATCAATCAAAGAATTGTGAGACTGAAATGGGACTAGTAAGGACATGTTAGAAGAAACAGTTGAAGTTTATAAAAGACTTTTAAAAAGACTTTAATATGTGTGATGACAGAATGAGATAAAAAGGTTTTCTGGAGTGATTGAACATATCATTCAGAGAACTGGACTAAACATAGAGCAATATTAATCTTGTGGTGGAATGATAATGGTTGAAAATGATATTAAATCAGGATCAAATACTTTCTGATTTTCATTTATTATTTTGCTTTCAACTAATGTAAAAGTTTCAGCTCTTCATTTTTTTTTAGTAATGCACATATTCATTTGTTTTTTTAAGATATGTTTCTTAATTGTAGTTGACATATGACTATGAATACAGTTCTACATAGCTAGAATGATGTGGAAGACAATAATTATAAACTACCATAATGATAAGTGTTATCGTCATAGTAACTTACCTTATTAACAAATTATTTTTTATTTAAACATACATATCAAATAATATAATCATTATTAGAATTTGTGCCATTAAAAATAAATAACATTTTTGGAAGTTTTTTTTTTTTTTAAAGAGTGTATATAATTTTCTATAATTTATTGAGCTTTGGATAAACAATAGATGGACAGAAAAGACAAATAGGTAAAGCCATATCATAATAATATGCTATTGTTTTTAATCTTTTTGTATTTTATACAAGTTTTTTTTTCAAGCTTAAAGAGTATTTATAAAAAGATTTTAACTTTAAAAAACACAAAAAAGAGTTGCAAAAAGAAGGAAAGAAAAAACCTTTTTATTACGATGATATATCTGATTAAACAAATACTTTTTTCTCTTAAACTATTCAAATCATTATAAGTCAATTGTAATAAAAAGTATTTTCATTCAACTTCTTTAGGATGTGCTTCTTTTATATATTTCAATACCAAGAGCAAGTTTTGACACTAAATGAGAAAAACAAATATTCTTGCTGGCTCCAAGAATATTGGCATATCCATCCATTCTAAGCATTTTTCCTTACAAAACTTTACGTCTAAAAAAAATTGACAGAATTTCACAAAATATTAAAAAATTATTATGCTTCAAATAGTAAAAGAAGCGCAAAAAAATTTCAAAAAAAAAAAAAATACTTTTTAATACAAAGTTTCTTAAAATATTTTATTTAAAATTAATGCAGACTTATACATAGATATAGATAAAGCATGGTTAAGTGTTGTTATAGCAACATTATGTGTTCGATTTTGGAACAAATTATAGAAACATGATTAAAATTATAATCAACGACTACAAAAATTATATATATTGTGAAAAGTTTTAGTTCTAAATAATATATCTATTTATTTGCCTTGTTTATAATTTGGATTTAAATCTAAATCAAGTGAAATTATTTCAAATTTGACTCTAGATCATGTGAAAATCTTTTCAAGAGTTCTCATAAAGGTGGCTCATAACTAATCCAACTAACTATCCAACACTGATTGATAAATATGTATCTATTCTCATTAATAAATCAGTGATTTCAATTTGTATTGTCAGTTGCCTGGTTACATTATAGATGAAATTTTATCTAAATTATTGCATAGAAAAATTTCCATTATATTTCAATGTTCGCATGTATAAATCCATGAAAAGATAATAAATGCTTGGCTACTTATGAAACTTCAGAAAAAATGTTATATTTCAAATTTACTACTCTAGAGTATCAATCTAACATTACTGTGTTTCCTCAAATATATGATGTCATCAGAAAATAAGCCCTAGCATGATTTTTCAGCATGCTGATAAAATAAGCCCTATTCCAAATATAAGCTCTAGTTATGATTGTCAGTCTGATGAATGGATTTCATTTCTCCATTGAAACACATGATGGATATATTGAATCATAAAGTAATGAAGATATAAATAAATAGGAATGTAGATTTTTATACTTGAATAAATGTTATTCAAAATTATTCCACAGTCAGCCTCATAACTAATCACTTTAATAAACTTGCAAATATAATTTTACTTTTCATTTACCAATGGACCTGCATTCAGCCTAATATAATAATTCCTCTTTAATCTGATCTCCAATATATTTATCGGAAATAAATCAACACTGATATCAGAAAAGGCTGAAACTTATTATTAGTGGTGATCTTAATTCACAACTTAATCAAACCAGTTTACATTTCATATTTTAAATTTAATTTAATTTCAACAGCACATAAATAACTTTTAATATTCTCTTAAAAAATAAAAATGTTCTGTGATATGTTTATAATCCTAAATATCATATATTCAAGCAGTAGTAAAATTATTTATATGCTGCTAAAATTGTAATAATATTGAATAAATATAGACTTTTATATTTAAATAAACGTAAATTTTTGTACATAAAAAAATTAGACATCCCCTGAAAATAAGTCCTAAACTGTACTTTGGAGCAAAAATTATTATAAAACCTGGTCTTATTTTGGGGGAAACATGGTATTTCACTTTTGACTTAGCATGGGTCAGAAAAATACTACTGTTATTACTATACCACATAGTTTCAGCTTGCATTATTGTTGATTGATTATATTTCAACATTTGAATACCTGGAAGACTGATTGATCAAAATAAATAAATAAATATAAAAAAAAAACAGAATCAGAATTAAATTAATTCATACCTGATTGATTGAAATAAATAAATAAAAATAAAATAAACAGAATCAGAATTAAATTAATTCATATTTACATTAGTCAATTTATTAATCTATATACCCTGTACAATCATTTTTATCTTCAAATACATTCTTTATTAGAAAAACACATTAACCATTTAATCTATTATTTCTATTTATATCTTAATTGATTTCTAGAGAGTGTTCAGTTAAAATGACCAAATATGTGAGTTTAGGATGCATGAATAAAACATTAAAAACTGTATTGTACATAGTTATAGTTTAAAAAAAAATATAACAGTAAATAATTTTTTTTTAATTGTGTTTTATGATAAACCAATGTAAGCATTATTAACTATAAATATATTACATATTTATTAATTGTATTAATAACACTAAATTTGAAAATTAGAGGTGATTTAAACTCAGACTTTTGAGCGACCTTCAGTCATCCACTCCATCTTATGCAACTGATACACATGATCACATACATGTGAAAAAGAAAATTAATCTCACTATAAGTATTTCAAGATGAATCAGCACTCATCAGTTGGTACAGATGTCATATCCCACATACATATATAATCCACTCTAATTGCATCTAGCTTAAGTATATATACTATACTTATATTTAAATATAAAATTTGGAATTTATCTCATTTTATTTTATTTATCAAATAAAAAACCATTCAAATATACATTAAAAGCACAACCAAATGTCATCTAATGCATCTTAAAAAACTGAAGAATCTTTCTGAGGTATAACAAATATATATCAAGAATTAGCATATAGTTGAAAAAGTAAAATAAAAAATTTATGACAAATCTATTTTAAAATGAGGAAGTAAAAATCATAGTAAAAAAAACCATATCAATCCCTTTCAAAAATCATCACTCTAAATCTAGAACTATTAGAATATTTTACTCTCCAAAAAATATAGCCAAGTCCCATTAATCTCATTTACAATTCATGAACATATCTTTTAAATATTATCATTCCATCATTTAGAATAATATGTCAGGAAAAAAAGTTTTTTCATTATGTAAGACAGTTTAAAAATAACTTATAAAGAAATTAATGTAAAATGAGATATTTACTTGTTTATACATTGTTTTTATATCAAACATATTTTATACTAGCTTTATGTTATTATATCATGTATATTAAAATACAAAGTGATTACATTTTTGTGGTAATTACATGCAAATATATATTAATTAGTACTGTTTTATTTCAAATATAAGATGCCCCCAAATTTAAGATGCAGTAGGATTTTAAGTATGAAAAATTGGGAAAAAATTAACCTCTGAATTTAAGAAGGACAGATGTACGTAAAAATGAAATTAATATAAATATAGTAAAGTCACCTAATTTATTGCAAATCATCTTCAGATATATGATACTTTCATTTTCTACATCTTCACTTTCAGACCTTGAATTCTCATCTTCACTATTCCATCAAATATATCATCTAAAGGCCATTTAAATTGCAACTGAACATTATAATTTCTTTGTCAATTTGCTTTCGTCTAAAAGTACATTTTTCTATAAAATCTTAATTATTTTTCTAAAATAGTTTATATTTTAACAAATATTTTCTTTTAAAAATGTGTAAAAAACATTCTAAAATATACATTTTTCATTTTAAAAATCAAACCACGAATATCAGAATAATGCTAAAAGATTCTCAAATATACATTTTCATTTTAAAAATCAAAAATGCAAACAGTGGAACTGTCAAAATTTTGATAGGTGCTCTCTTGTGTAGAGACAACAAACAAACAATCAGCACCTTGGAAGACAAACTCATTTCTTCTGTTATATTAATTTGTTAGTTGTAAAAATATTCTAAAGGTTATTTGGTAAAGTTTTCTTGATAAAATAATGATAAAATTTACAAAATAATATTAAAAGATTCTAAAACATATGTTTTCACTTTAAAAATCAAAACAAAAATATTGGAATTGTCAACATCAGCAAAATAACATTAAATGATTTTAAAAACTATGTTTTCATTATAAAAATCAAAATTAAAATATTGGAAATGATAAAATTGGCAAAATAACATTAAAAAATTCTAAAACATACATTTTCATTTTAAAAATCAAAATGAAAATAACAAATTGTCAAAATTATGACAGGCACTCTTGTGTAAAGAACAATAAACAACCAATCAATGCCTTGTAGGGTAGACTCTTATCTCATTGTTTTATTGATTTTTTAGTTGTAAATAAATTTTGAAGATTATTCAATAGAGTTTTCTTGATAAAATAACAATAAAATCAGCAAAATAATATTAAAATTAGTGGTTTGAGAGAGAGTTAAAGCCATATACAAAATTAATCCAAAAAATATTTATTAAAAAAAATTAACTTGCTATTCTATACAGGTAACTATTGTAATACTATATGTATGCATAGCATAAAGCAAAGATCCGCAGTCATAGGATGTCAAAAATTTTAGTTTCAAATTTAAAACATATCCCTCTTTTAGGGATTTGAAATTTGGAGAAAAAAATGTGTCTTATATTGACAATAATATGGTATATACTATTACTGGAAATTAAGCAGATAATTTTATTTATATTTGTGAACTAATATTTAAAAAAATGGAACAAGTAAGAAGCATTTGTAATATTAATTTTAATAGTGCTTTGAAATTTTATTGTGTATGAATAAGAAAAGGCATTTATATTAAACATATGTTACTTAATATTATCCATATAAATAATAGTTTGACAAATTCTTTACTTTTATTAATATAATTCAGTCTCTTCAAAAGTTCTAGGACATCAATAAATATTCTTTGATGCCTGTTGCATGTGGATATGACTTTGAATTTTAAAAAAAATTATGTGATAGCCAGCTATCTGAAATATAGAAAACAAATGTTGGAAATGATGAATTATTTTTACTGCAATAATAAGTTCATGACTTCTAACACTGACGTAATAGTTATTCATTTTTATATATGTGGCTGCATATTCTATTGGTAATCTCATACTTTCTTAAGGCTCAGGAATTATATCTTTAGCTTTGATCAGAATATTAATATTTTTTTGTTCAGCAGAAAATGTTGTTTAATGTTGGAGCATTTCAACACATATCCAATTTTATCTGTGGGTTATTTTATATAAAAAATGCAGGCCCTATTTAGAACTTTATTTTTCTTAAATGCTGATCATCACATAAATTTCTTCAAAACCAAAGTCCTTTCCAAAAATTACTGTTAAACATATTTTGAAGACATTACACTGTACTAATAAATAAAAAGAAACAGCTAAATTATCATTTATATGAAAGAATTCTTAAAACCTCATTTGACCACCATTTCTATGCTTACATAATCTGTTAAAACAAAATTACAAGCATATTGAGGCATTGGTAAAAGAAGCTATATTAAGTACTTGTATAGATCAATAAATAAGTGACAGCTGAAATAAATTATAATAAGTTACAAAAATCGTCGGCAACATCTATATAAATTTATGTATAATAATAATAATAATAATAATAATAATAATAATAATAATAATAATAATAATAATAATAATAATAATAATAATAATAATAATAATAATAATAATAATAATAATAATAATAATAATTCAATTCATTTATTTTAGTGCAAAACAACAGCATAAAGCCAATTACAGCTTGCACGTACAATAAAAGTGAAAATAAAGCATATAACATAAAATGAAAATATAAATGTATACATAATAAAGTAAAATTTAAAAGACAAAATCAAACTTCACATTTCAGTTTAACAAGATTACAAAATTTCTTATAATCAATGTCACACAGATTAAGGTTACTCCCAATTTGATTATATAAAGAGGGTAACCTAAATAAAGGAGAAACTTTAAGAATATTAGAACGGCATGTTTGAATCTGATATACACAAGTAGACCTAGTATCATAACTCAAAGACCTAACTGAGATAGTTGAAACTATATCTGATAAAATAACCTGTTTATTAACAATTTTATAAAAATATTTCAAATCCCTATACTTTCGTCTAGATGAAAGATTAATCATTTTACCCTCCCAAGAAACATATTTGAAAAACTTCTTTGAAATAGACTGCAACAAGTTACATCCTTGCAAAGAACTAGGGTCCCAAATTATTGAACCATATTCAATAATAGGAAGAACTAATGAAAAAAACAATTTCCATTTAGTATCATTACTGAACTGATAACCATGTCTAAGAATGGCACCCATAACTTTAAAAGCTTTACTGACAATCATTTCAAGATGAGGAGTAAAAGATCCATTACAAGAAAACATAATTCCAAGATCTTTTTGGCATTTAACTGAAATAATTTTATGAGAATTGATATAATAATAAAACTGTAAAACTTCAGATTTTTTGGAATAAGAAATAAAGGAACATTTATCAAAATTAACTGTCATATTATTTGACTGACACCAAGACTAAAGTTATCAATATCCTTCTGAAGGAGAACACAATCGTTCACTGATACAATTCTTCTAAAAATCTTAAGTCATCAGCATAGCTTAACAGAAAAGAATATCTCAAGAATCATTAAGATCATTAAGTAAACATTAAACAGCATGGGTGCTAAAATACTACCCGGTGGAACACTAAATTGCATTAAAATTAAATGAAACTTTATTATTGAATTTATATATTGTAAACTAATAGAAAGATTAAACCAATATAAAGTTTATTGGAAATAATAATAATAATAATAATAATAATAATAATAATAATAAAATAAAATAATAATAATAATAATAATAATAATAATAATAATAATAATAATAATAATAATAATAATAATAATAATAATAATAATAATAATAATAATAATAATAATAATAATAATAATAATAATAATAATAATAATAATAATAATAATAATAATAATAATAATAATAATAATAATAATAATAATAATAATAATAATAATAATAATAATAATAATAATAATAATAATAATAATAATAATAATAATAATAATAATAATAATAATAATAATAATAATAATAATAATAATAATAATAATAATAATAATAATAATAATAATAATAATAATAATAATAATAATAATAATTACACAAAAGATTTTTTGAAATATGGTTTTTAACCCTTTTCAAATGTTAATTCATCGATTTTAACATTATGTAATATGACGTGATATGATGCAATAGTCAGGAATCTCTCAGAAACTATGCCCAGAGAAATCAGTTAGCCATTTTACCTTCCCTTTCCACTTCCCACCCTAAGTTTTCCCATAATCTGCTCCATCCCATTTCCACAACATAATTTTTATCAACTCTATGGCCATTATATCTAAATCCCCCTTATCTTTTCCCAAACCCAGCATAAAAACCAATAACCCACTTTCTGTATAATCACTTTGTTCATATTTATTCTTCCATAACTGCATTATTTGTACCCTTTTTGCTTTCAAGCATTTACATTCAATTAACAGATGTCTAATATTTTATATGCCTTCCTTACACAATTTACAGACTAAATCACCCATATTTTTCCATTTACATGTATATTCTCTTGTTGCTAAAGATCCCATTCAAGCCTTAAACAATAAACTACTGTCCTTGCTATTATCATAAATTAACTCACACCCAATGTTCTATTTACTTCTATATATATTTAAACTCTTTTTACTTTCCATACTAGTTCTCCAACTCCCTATTCTTTATTAATGTATCTATTCTTTTATCCCAATCCTTACCCCTATAACACTCAAAAATCCTCCTAACACAATCATCCCACCTTTTGTACAAGTATATTAATATAAATTCTTTATCCATACTGCATTACCTTTCTCACCCATCTTGTTGCCTGCCGTTTACTTGCACCCCAATTAAATACTATTTTTGGTATTTTTTATTATCCATAAACTGCAATCTATCAAACATTTTCATTTTACTTTTTGCATCTCTCATATAAAAACTGACCATTCCATTTCTTCTTCAATTGCCTCCCTTGCTGTCCACTCATCTGCATCCAATGCATGTCTAATTGTTGCACATAAAACACCATCTAGTATTCTGTAATGGAAATAAATAATGAATAAAATGAAACAGCTAAATTACCATTTATATGAATTTCTTTGCACATCCCATAAAACCTCACATGACCACCATTTTTATGCTTACACAATCTGTTTAAAGATAGATTATAATAAGTTACAAAAATCATCTACAACAACTACACAAATATTATTATTATTATTATTATTATTATTATTATTATTATTATTATTATTATTATTATTATTATTATTATAATAATAATAATAATAATAATAATAATAATAATAATAATAATAATAATAATAATAATAATAATAATAATAATAATATAATAACTGAAACACAGGCTTATTTTATACTTGTTATTATATATATAATATAGGGTATATGAACATAAACTTTCACCTGCCCCTCCCCCCCCCCCTCTTAAAAAAAACAACAAAAACAACAAAAAATATGATGAAAAAAAAAATAATAACCAACAATATACATTTTTCCAAACAAAACAACAACCATTGTTAAATGTAATTATCATCTCCCACACATAATAATAATAATTACACAAAAACTTTTTTGGCACATGATTTTGTACCCTTTTTAAATGTTAATTTATCTATGCTAATGTTAAGTGATGTGATTTGATTTGATGCACTGTGATTTCTCCTTATATGGAGTGAGGAATCTCTCAGTCACTATGCCCAGAGAAACCTGTTAGTCACTTTACGTTCCCTTTCCATTCCCCATACTAAGTTTGCACATATTTTTCTCTAGTCTGCTCTATCCCATTTCCACAACATAATCTTTGTCAATTCCATAGCCTTTATATCCAAATCCCTGAATCTTTTCCCAAACCCTGCAACAAACCAATAATCCACTTTCTGTATAATGACTTTGTTTATATTTATTCTCCCACAACTTCATTATTTGTATCCTATCTGCTACAGGTATTTATATTCAATTAACAGATGCCTAATATTTTCTTTGTCTTCCTTACACAAATTGCAGACTAAATCACACACATTTTTTCATTTAAGTGTATATTCCTTTGTTGCTTAAGATCTTGTTCAAGCCTTAAACAGTAAACTACTTTCCTTGCAATTATTCTTATTCTTTCCCTTTACTTTCTTTGCATTTCTTCATATATTTATATACATTGTTTACAATAATTCCCCTGATATACACTTTAAAGGCAAAAAAAATTTAAATATATTTTTTTATTTTTCTGACAGTTTCAATTGTCCTGCAGTCTTCATCAGAGCATTTTTGACTTCCTCTTGCTTTAAAAAAAATATTTTTTTTCATTCAAGGGTATATAAGGGGAGTTATTGTAAACAATATATATATTCCTTCCTATTACCATAAATTAACTCACATCCAATATTTTATTTATGTCTATATTTATTTAAACTCTTTTTATTCTCCATACTAGTTCTCCATGTCTCTCCCTATTATTTACTAATACATCTATTCTTCTATCCTATTCCTTATGACCAATAACACTCAACAATTATCCTAACACATTTATCCTACCTTTTGTATAAGTATACTGAAATCAATTCTTCATACAAATCTTGTGCATACCATATTACCTTTCTCACCGTCCTGTTGTTAGCCCTTTACTCATAGCCCAATAAAGTACTATTTTGGCTCTCTCATATTAACCATAAACTGTAATCTATCAAACATTTTCATTTTGCTTTTTGCATTTCTTATATAAAACTTGACCATCCCATTTCTCCTTGAATTGCCTTCATTGCTGTCTATGCATCTGTATCTAATGCATGTCTTCCTACTTCTCTTTGTACTTTTTCTAAGTCATCTAATACCCTTCTACTAACACATAATCCATCATTACCATATGTTAACCCTGCTACTGCCACTTCCTTCCATACAATTCTAGCTACATCATACTTATTATATAAAAATAATGTTAATTTTTTTAACAATCCCTTTTTTTCCTTTGCTTCATTTATCAGCTTTTTCTCCCATTCATCCAAAAAATTTCTCTGATTACTTAAGACAATTCCCAACTAGTTATACCTATTCACCATACTTACCTTTATATCCCCAAATAAAAATTCTTTGTCTTCTCTTTCCCCAGCATTAAGCATCATTATTTCCTCACTAAATTTAATCCCCATCTCACTATCCACCCTTGTGCATGTGTTCAACATAACTTCCAAATCTTCCCTTCTTTCTGTGCACAAGAAGACATCATTGGAAAATAAATGACCTGATAATGTATATACTCCCTTGCCTCCCATTAATGGTATCTCTACCCCTCTTCCTAGTGTTTCTATTCCTCTCTCCATTTCTCTCAAATACAACAAAAACAAAATAGATGGCATAGAGCATACTTGCCTTAGTCCCACCCCATTTTTAATTTTAATTGATTCTATATTCCCTAACTGATATGTATAGTAATTATTTTCATATAATCTCTTAACAATATCCACCAAAGCTCCATCCATTACTCTATCATATGTTTTCTCTATATCTATAAAATCCATATATAACTGTTTCCTGTATTTCTACTCATATCTATAAGCAGTGTAACTACAAATAAACTATTTCCTGTATGCCTATCTGATTGAAAATCTCCCTGCATTTCTCCCACTACATTATTTTCTTCCATCTATTTTGCAACCCTTCCAGCTACCATATATGGAAAAACATTATATAACACTGATATCATGCTATAATTGCTTAACTTTCTATAATCCTTACATTTCCTTCAAATAGTAGCCTTACTCTTCTATTACTTCAACTACCTATAAAATCTCTTTTCTGTGTCATCTTATTAAAACATGATAATAGTTTTAATTTTGCCCTATGTCCTAAGTTCATTACCATCTCTTATGCCCATCCCTGCAAATCTCTTGTCTTTCCACTTTTCAATTTCTTCCCTGCCTCATTCGGTTCATTTTCTATAAATCTAATATTTCCAATAATATAAGCTTTCATGTTTGTGATGTCTCTGTTCTTCACATCTAACATCTTTTATATATCCATTACATATCTATTTAAGATGTATCTAATTCTTCTCTAAAGCTATACTCTATTCCCTCATCATCTAGTAATACTATTTCACCCTCAACCCACACTCCTTCTTTTAATGTATTTCCAAAAAATTTTACTCCCACCTCTTCCACTTTTATTAATATTCTCCAACAATTTACTATTCAATTTCATTCCCTATCTTATAATTATCTATTTTAGCCAATTTCTTTATTAAAAATATTTTTCCCATTTAACATTAACATCTTTTTCACTTTCTTTATTCTTTCTAGAATACTTATATTTTCTGCAAGCTTTTTTCCTCTCTTTTACACTTTTACTAACACTCATTTTCCTATTGCTTATTTTCTTCTGAATATTCTCACCTAAAAGCCTATTTTCCACTTTTTCTACTTCACCACACCAATCCTTATATTCACTCCCAACATTTATTTTCTTCTGAATATTCTCACCTAAAACCATATTTACCACTTTTTTTACTTCACCACACCAATCCTTATATTCACCCCCAACCAACTCTTCCATGGTTTCTTCAACTTTTATTTTATATTCTTCTAACTTATTCTTATTATTCATTCTCCATCCACATCTTTCACTATCTTTTCTACTTTTATTACTATTTTCCATTACATTACTAACCATTCCTATTATAAAAAAATTATAATCACTATTACATTCTCTTCATTATCATACACTTTGATTTTCCATACTTTATTCATTCCCTCTTTCTCTATGAATACATAATCTATTGTGTGAAATATATTATTTCTGGACCATGTGTATTGTCCCTCATAAATATGTGACAAATTTCCAATTCTCAAATTCACTCTCTGACAAAAATTCTTCAAAAGCTGACCATTCTTGTTCTCTACATCATCAATTTTTTTCAATAAGCCCATTCATATCTCCTATATCCACCAGGCTATTTCTTATAAAAATAAAAACTCTATTTCTGCTTCAATTATTGCAGATAAAAATTTCTATATAGAACTCAGCATATTACAACCTATTTTTTATTTCTTTAAATCTAAATTGAAAACTTTCAGCTATTCTGAATTCTGAGTGTTTGCTTTTTATGAAAGTCATCAAGATTGTGATCATTTCAAAGTTCTGACATTGTGCTTAAGCTAAAATCTTTATCCAATAGCATTCATCCTAGCCCTCATACAATTCCTAAATACCTTCTCTTGCATATTAGTTTTTTATGAAACAAAATATTATGAATTTGCTCAACTTTCTTTCAAAACCAATTTATCATATCGATAGGCTTTACCTAGTAGTTTCCTTAGTTCCATTTCTCAAGAAAAATACTTTTCCCCTCCTTTTAATAATTTTAATCATATCTGTATGTCACCTTTATTTATCAAAGTCATTGAATCCATCAATAAGAATAATATACAGCTTATTATTTGCCTTCCTTCTCAAATTATCAATTTTCTAAAAAGGGCCCTTCCACAGCTGATTATGTCATTCTGTTTAAAATTGTTATAGACTAAGTTAGAACCATTAGAACAGCTGGTCCCTTAGTTGTAGAACTAGATATTTTATCAACTTTGATTCTGTCCCTATTGACACTCTCATTGAACTATTATAATAGCATAACATTCCTATTCCCATTTATCTACATTTTAGCTAACCTTCTAATAAATAGAGAAATTATTTATCACTCTTAATGGCAAAGTAACACCAAGATTCAAACCCCATAGTTCTATTCTGCAGTCTTCCCCTCTGGCTGCTTTATTTTTTATTACTTATATAAATCAGCTGTTTGGTTGTTGTTGTTTTTTTAAATAGAAATGAAACTACTGGAAATATATTGTAAAAGATCGATAAATCTACCTATAGTTTAAAAAATCATTTGTTGTTATTTAAAAAAAAGTCTCTTTGATTTGATGTTTATATATGGAATATTATTATTGTTTATGGTTATTAGATATAGTTGTTTGGATTTATTATTTTATTCATTTGTGATGATACATCGCTGTGAATATTTAATTATTATAGATAAATAAAGACATAAATTGATTGATTATAAAAAAAGATTATTTTATTTGTAGTGATTATTAAAAAAATGCAATGTTATTATTTATGTATATATATATTTTTAAAGCTGTCAAATAAATTTTCGATTTAATATTTTTTATATGATTGGTATTTTTATTTTTTTTGAATGTTAATTGTTTAAAAGAAAACATATGTAACAATGGTTTTCAAAAACTGTGCATTCTGTGGCATGTGAAAAACAACAACAGCAGCAACAAAAGAAGCCATCATTATTGAGATAGTTATTAAAAAAAAACTGAAAGATAAAATTTAGTTGTACTTTGTTTATTTGAAATTGCTATTCTTAAGAATAATTGAATAAGATAAATTTCTATAGTAAACACATAAACCATGACCGGCTAATATATATATTTATCGCAGCCAGGGGCTGCACCATTTCTTTTTGTTTATTCCAAAGCGGTTTAAAAAGAAAAACTAAGCAAATTTCAACACATGAATTTCACCGCATCTGAAGCCGAAATTTGATATAGCTATCTGGAATCTATAATGGTCAATCTAATAATAATCTGGAAGTAACTAAAATTAGTTAATATATTGGATTCAACATGTTAATTTTTTTTTTCAAGGAGAGAACTTTTTTAAAAAAAAAGAAATATATACGTGCATTTGGAAACCAATAATTTTTCTAATGTGGTATTTCTCCAATTTAACTTTAGATAGAATGCATTCTAATATTAAACAAATATAAAGGAATAAAACAACGGAACAAGTTGACTTTTGAAAAGAAAAATAAACAAGTTGAACTTTGAAAGGTAGTAAATAATTTTATTAATATAAATGATATATATATATTTTTTGAGATCGATATTTTTTTACTTTTATTTTTAATTATAAAAATAAAACGTTTTTATAAATATCATTCTATTCAATTCAAGCGTCTTGTTTTCTAAAAACAACAAATGTTTAACAGGTGTCAAAATTAACTCTTAAGTAATTTAAAATCTTAAAGTATAGCTTATAAGTTTGGGTTGCATATGGGTTGTTATATGTATATTTTAATAAGTAAAATTTATATACGCAAATTTTATTATAAAAAATTTTTTTTTCTTATTTATTTATCTATTTTCATTTTTTTTGTAACTAGACCTAAACAATAATTTATATATTTGCTGTATATAATATGCTGTATTTTTTTTTTGTAATGTTGAATATTTGAAAAATATAAATATGGATTTGTGTTTATATTAATGCATACTTGTTGAGCACAAATATGTCTTTATCTATTTAGTATATATACTTATTGCAAGTATATATGTATATATTTTTTTTTGTATTTGGGTTTGTATTTAAAAACTATTTAATATACTGATACTACCTAAAATTAAACCATAATATAGAAATAAAGGATGTACTATTTGTTTTATAAGTAATGCCTTTGTAATTTATTTGGAAGAGTATTGATATTTTATTCTTATTTTTCTTTTAGTGCCAGAGTCATTATGAAATTAATTGAATTCACAATTTAATGGAGAATAACTTTGTATTTCATTTATTGTTTAGTCTTTAGGTCACTTACACATATTATTGTTCATTGATATGTTTAGATATACATAAGCTTACTTATTGGATGTGTATATTAGTTTCAATAGAATTCTCTTTATTTCTAATATATATTTTGTTAGTTAGTCATATCAACCTTGAGAATAAATTATAATAATGAATCTCATTGCTCTGTATGATTTTAGATTTATTTCATGTATAAGCTAGTTGGAAGGGCATATAAACAATTTATTTAAATATAATTGGGATAATTTTATCTTTCTTCATTTAAATTATACAATCTATTATATGTGGCTTTCTCAACAATTGGATTCATTTAGATTGTTAAGATCTTTCTTTATGTGTACGATGTGCTATGTTTCTATTATTTAAATTGGATGATAAATACATTCTACTACATTTGGCACCATCAACATGCAGACATGTTTAATTAAGGACTGTTGCTAGTCATTTCATTATATGTGATGCCTAAAATGTGAGATTTTATTCATTGTGATTTGTTTATGAGGATATAGTAATTGTGATTGCACCACATTTGGCTTTCCCAATTATTGGGCCATTTCAATTGTGAATAGGCATCCCATTACATTGTGGAACCAACATTTGAGGCCTTCTTTCTTCATATGTGTATTTTTGTTTGAGATCATTTAGATTACACATATTCCATTACATTTGTCATCCAAGATTTGGAGCATTATTTTCTTTTCATATATCGATGTTCCATTACATTTAATGCCACTACATGGTCAGCATAATATGTTTATATATATATTGTCTATTACATTTGGCACCACAAACTGTGGGGCCCAGTTAACTGATGATTCGTATAATGGAGTAAAAGTATTGTCCATTACAATATATATATATATATATATATATATATATATATGAATATAATAGTATTGTCCATATACAATATATATATATATATTCTGTTGATTAATAAAGAAGTCAAGCATATATTGTTCAAGAATGATCTTGTCATTTTCTCCCCTCTAGGAAGTACCTTTCTTCACTTCTATTCTTGAAAATTGTATGGAACACTATAAACTTCAATTTAGGTCTTAATAAATCATTGACATGTAATATACACTCTGGTAAAAGTGTTTCCACTCCCTTCACTGTTCCCCCTCATAACGTTTTTGGATTTCCCATTTATAAATCTATTAATGCTATGAGAACATCAATTCATAATTCTATCCTCACATTTGTTGAAAATATAACTAACTCCTTGTCTAAAGCATACCTTTCCTTTCATGCAAAAATCTTGCTTATCAACATCCTGATTTTTCCAAAAATGATTTACTCTATATCAATTATTAACTATACTAATGCTTTCAAGAAGATCAATTTGCTTTGCTTCAAACTAGTTTGGAGTAAATATTATTGTTATCAGTATTAGAACCTAACAGAAGCATAACAAAGACAATGGTTCCCCCTTTTACTCAATCTCTATCTTTTCAGAGATATTTAATACTATTTTTAAATTTGTCTCTGCTTATCATAATATTGTAAAATTCATTCCAATCATTCCTACTGATAAGCCTCCACTCAGAAAAGTTATTTTTTTTCAATTGTTAATCAAATCAATTGCTGCTTATATTGAAGTTAATAATCACTCATTCTCTAGAAAAATATTATTTTGGGAGGCTTACAACATGATTCAGAGTTCTAATCAATCTCAACTATCCCCATCATTCCATACAATCACCAATAAAAGGATAATCAAAAACTTCAAAGTCTGGTATCTGAAACCAAAATACCTTGATTTCATTATCAAAATCAATTTAAAAGTGCTCTCTACTAGTCTAATTTCAGACAATGGTGCATACTAACATTGACCCCTTGTAAGTTTGAAGAAATAATGCATCATTTTCTGTTTCAGTACCTTGCTCTTTTTATCTACAGAAATATCATTGGGTCAATTACCGAATCAAATACTTTTTTCTATTTCTACTCACATTTACAGCATGAGACAGGGTATTTTCTCTTTAATTAGGATTAGCTTTTTCCTTATGTTTACCCTTGTTCCTAATATGCCACTTTTGCTTCAACCATCATTGTTTTACAATAAAATTTCAAAAACTAAAAACAAAGATAAGATATTTGCCCCTCTAGACATTATTAATGCTCCATGGAGTCTGGTCTCTCTTCCAATGATATTGTAATAGATTTTATATATTTTTGCTGTGTATTTACAAAATGTACTTATTGTGATTTTGAATTTATC
>JAQFVV010012761.1:0-168668 GCA_028023455.1 Epiperipatus broadwayi | reverse complement strand
AATGTACTTATTGTGATTTATACACCATTGAATTTATCTATTTTTGATGGTAAATTTTAAAATAGCCAATTAAATTTCAAATCATGTTTTCAAGTTTGTAAAAAAAAAAATGTGTCTAATAAAGGTTATTTGTTTTTGTTTTTTTATAAGTGATTCCTTTTTTTTTTGTATTTTATATCTTCTCCTCATTTATAATTACCTATTAATTTATCCTGACTTTTTTTATTCGACCATTCAATATTTATATGCTTATCAACATCTAAGATCCAAGTATATTAATTTTATTTGTATTTAAATATTACAATATAAATTTTTGTTTTTATTAATGTGTTATAACTTTGGGGATAATACGAGAAAGTTTGATCCATTAGACTATTGTTATTATGATGTTATTATTTAATATAGATTTCTTAGAATTAAAAATATAGTTTTATTAGTTTTGCTGTTATATCCATAATCTTTATATAATTTAATAAATTGATTTTTTTGTAAATGAATTAAATTTTTATCTGTATTATTTAATAATTGCCATCTTTTGTTTCCATGCTTGTTGTGAATCAATAGGAATAATTTTTATTAATTTAATCTTCTTTAATAAAATGCTTTAATATCATTTATTATGATTACTAAGTGAATGGCTACATGTAGATATTTAATTTTAAAGGTGTGGCATGGAAAAATAATAAAAAAATAAAAACAAACAATTAAATTTAAATCCAATTAATCAGTTCTTACCACTTCAGTTTTATTCTCATTCTTTGCTATTATTATAAAGCAAGTGATAGAATGAATTGTGTGTCCAATCAAAATAATTTCATGTTCTATTTTTTCTACAGTTCTTAAATAATGTTTTATCTTTACAATAGTTACATAATAATGCCTTGCTTAGTCAAAGTCAAATGTTATTTTACCTCAAACTCAATAATTATATATTTAAAAATTCATTCCTAAACGCTTACATGAATTATAATACATTTTTGCCTTAGAAAACAATATTAGACTAGAGATCCAATTGTATGATGTCATTGGCTCTTCAGATGAGTAATGGTTAATCACAAAATATATGCATAGTAAAAGAGAATGTTTTCTATGCTGTTGAATAATTGTGATGTGGGAGTTGAGATGAGTAAGAGCCGATAATTTAAACATTTTGAATGTCTTAATTTATCCTTCCATGAGATGTTAAAAATGAATAGAATAGAAATCAATCTCTATTTGAAAAATACTGATGTGATGGAAACAAGTCAAACTATCAACATGGGTGTAGAGATCCAGATGCTTGGCACCCATCTAATAAATAAAAGGTATTCTCAAAATTCATGCAAAATGCATTTTGTGGTGAAAAATAATTGCAATATGGAGAAGTTCACATTAGCAGAGTTGTGCAAAGAAAGCACTTCTGAACTATATTCAAAATCTTCCTATCATTGAGTCCTGGAAATACAAAGAGGAAATACACAGTATATTACTTATTTATGTTCCATTTGGAACAAACAAATATCAATGAGCCATAAAGGATTAAACAACATATATCAGTTTCAAGTGTAATAATAATGATCAGTTTCAGATGGACTTATTTAACACTTCTTCCCCATTAAGTATTTTCTCTTAAGTTGAGCATCAACACTAGAATTTTTGTTGAATATGCAACTACATAAATGCATATTAAATATTTATCTAGAAATGCAGTATGCTCATAAAAAGACAATATTAACAATGAAATTAAAATCTAATAATAAGTTAAAACAAATTTCAATAAGAATAAATTGATACAAGGAAAATTATGGAAATTCATATTTAAAAGAAATATATGTGTTAAATTTAAAGAGTCAAATGCATCTACATATTCTATGGCTAGCCTCTTCAATAAAGAATTATATTATTTATTTCTAATATATAAAATTGATATAGGTATTACATATATAAGTGCTGTATAAAGTATTATCTATATTAAGAAAAATAAATTACCTTTGGAAAAATTATTGCTTAACTCCTATGCTCTGGAATTAGCCTGAAACCCATCAGTGTAAGTTTACTAATTACTGAGTTTGTGCAGTATCAATTAATCTCACATCCAGGA
This sequence comes from Epiperipatus broadwayi, assembly GCA_028023455.1. Classification (NCBI taxonomy): domain Eukaryota; kingdom Metazoa; phylum Onychophora; class Udeonychophora; order Euonychophora; family Peripatidae; genus Epiperipatus; species Epiperipatus broadwayi. The sequence continues at coordinate 166,588 of JAQFVV010012761.1, read as the reverse complement.
GCATTACTTCTTTCTGTCTGCCATTATGCAATGTTGAAAAAATGTACAATTTTTTTTTTTCTACAACAAAATTTGAATTTTTTAATTTTTTTTTTTTTTAAATGCAATTTTTAATTATTTTTCCCCCTCATTTTCTAAGATTTAGTCACCAGAAAAAATTTTCTTTGGCAAAAATAAATCCATTCACCGCTTATTCCAGTCCAGTGCCTTCGAAGAAATATACGGTCTAAATATTCCTATCAACTGTGAGTACTGCCTTTTTTAATAAAAAATTATGCATAAATTATACATTTTATATAATTTAATTTTATAGAATACATTTTTAAGCACTGATAGAATTTATAAAGTCAGGCTAATTATAGATCACTGTAATATAAAGTATTTGAACATGGACTTTCAAGCTCCCTCAATCCATCTACTCTATCTCATTTAATTGATACACATGTCCACACACACATGTAAAAAGTAGAAATGATCCCCAAAACACATATTTCATGCTGAACCAGCACTCATCACTTTGTCAAGATCATCATCTCCCACACATAATGTACTCAGTGCTCATATAAATTTGTTTATTTTGATGTTTATTGATTTGCTTTGTTTTTATTCATTTCATTTTACAAAATTTTTTATTTGTTTAATGTTTATTTTTTGAATATACCCGGGTCTCGTTTTATGCAGATTTTTTTAATGTGATTTTGAAGTTATGTAATTCATGTTTTTTCTTAATATCTTTTTATGTGGTTTTCTTTTATGCAATAAAGAATTTGATATTCCACTATATTTATTAGACATCAAGAAATATAAATTAGTCATTATTAACACACTCATAGAAGCGTGTTATATATATAGTTGCACTAGTGGAAGTGCATTCTCTAACAGCTAGACATAGCAGTCTGGATATTGCAAGCTTCATAAACAATTAGTAAAATCATCCTCTCAAAGTTTAACCATCGATTACATTGTCAATAGAAAACCATTAACACAGCACAAGACTAAAGGTGGTGCTAGTTGTACATCATCTTGTGACAAATCTGATTTCTTACCAGTTCACAAATGCAGTAATGATTAAAATATGCATGAAAAAATGTAAAATAAATTACACCTAAAAACATATTGTTTTGAATAAAATTAAATAGTTAATAAAAAAAAGTTTGTCTTGTATCATTTTTTTTCAAATATTTAAAATTTTTTATTAGTCATACTTTATTTCCTTTTTTTTTATTATGCGAATTTTAAAGTAAGTTTTCATTGTTGTTTTGCTTTTATGCGATTTTTGAAAATTTTGGAACAGATTCCCCATTTTTCAAGGTAAGTTAAGTCTATTTTTGTGCAACTTTTTTTAATGCGGGTTTTCTATGGAATCTATCTGCCACATAAAATGAGACCCAGGTGTATACTGTTTACTTGGAAAAAATAGATATATTAGCTCCTCCTCCCCCCCCCCAATTATTCATAATAATAAATTAATTATATTTTTCATATATTACATTTTTACTAAAGTTCTCTTTGCATAATATCTCTTGTACTGTTCTTACTGTAATTTTTTTGCCCCCATTAAAACAAATGTATTTCTAACAAATACCCTGCATGGAACAGCAAGATCTGATTCTGCACATTAGTTTTATAATTTTTTCAATAAAAAATAATCACAGGTAAGTGATGTTATATTTTTTTTTTCAGCATTTTGTGACAAATGTGATTTATGAAAATGTCATTTTAATATTTAACTTTCAAAATTTAGAATTTGTGAACCAAGGTAAAAATAAACATTTTTAAAAGTATTAAAAATCTTTTTTTTCTTCATTTTTTTTTAAAGTAATGACTATTTTATCAGCTTTATTATTTGCTCTTTCTAACAATATACATTTTTTTATATTTATTGCATTCAAACATAAGATATATTAACAATTATATAATTTATATTTATTTATTTTTTTAAATTCAAGATGGCGGCATCAGGGTAATTTTAAAAGGGTAAAAAAAAAATACAAATATATTCATATGCAGGAAACTATCTCTAATATAAACAACTAAACATTTTTAATATAAAAAATACATACATTTTAAGTATTCTCATTTTCAGAAATTATCATTATAAAAATTTATTTTATCTTTAGGCCTTATTTATTTATATATATATACACACACAGTGCATAGAGGTCTTCACTATGAATTACTTACATATATACATAAACACACACACATGGAAAATTTTTCACCTTCTTATATATAACAGAGTGTGCACAATTTAGATCCCTTTCCAAAATTATTAATCTCTCTGGTTGCAAATTATTTATTTGCTGTGATATTTTTATATATCGGAACTTCTTGCAGGTATAATATCATTCTTTGTTTTAAGGAGGTTTTTCAGAGAACTATGAATATAATGGGTTCATGATTAAAAACTCCTACTGCCAATACTAAACATATGTACAATAAGCATTTATCAGAATTTAAATAAAAATAAGTACTATCTGAATGTGCTTCTTCTTCCTCTTCTTAAGAAGTCACGTGATTGAATAAAAAATCCTAACCTAAATATCCTTTAGCTAACCAAATATAAATAAATCATTAGCAATATGGCTATATATTATCAGATTCGGTGCTTATGTATGTGCTTTAATTAATAACGTAGTAGTGAAATAATCTTTACTCCAAGAGAAATCTCCCCATTTGCTCTCTTATAATGACCAGTTTTAACACAAACAATACAACAAGAATAAATGAAATTGCTTTTAACCAAGTTTTGCTAGAAATATTTGTTTTTCGAATTTTAAATATCTAGTTGTTGTTGTTTTGTATATATATATATTACAGATTTAAAAACAGTTTAACTTGTTCATTTAAGTATTATCCTGCTTTGTAAAACTTTTCATTCTTTATTAAAAATATAAAATTTGCTTTATTATTTTTTTTCTTTTACAAAATCGATTCTCTAATCAAATATAAATCAATTATTTATATAACATTTTATAACCTTTTTTACACGATTTTTCAATTTTTTTATTATTCTAATAGACATCACATACACTTTTTCAAAATATGCAGAGCTGCATTAACAATTTATTATAAATCATGTTAGAAACGCTTTCTTGGCATGTATCTCTGAGAAACTATCATGCATAATATTAGCTGAAATTCTTATACTCTAATTAAATTAGAAGTTTAATCTTCCCATCCCCCCAAATAGTATTTCTCAATACTAAGTTTTCTTGCACATACATATATGCATCTATTTTCATACAAGCAAATAACTTTTTGTAATATTGTGTATTAAATCTTTTGTCTATATTAACTTGAATATGATAAAATAAATCATCCCAGAATCCCCTCCCCCAATTTTAACTCTTATTTATTTAAAAGCCATTTATTTTTAATTTAACATTTTAATTATAAAACAAATTAAATGGTTCCATAACGCCATATATTATATGATTGGTTGGTTCATTGTAGTTAATTTTGAAATAAAAGCATTTAGAAATAATCCATTCCAAGTTCATGACCAAAACCAAAGTTGCTATCAAGAAAAAAAAGGGTAAAAAAATCTGACATTATAAATAACTACAAGAATTAACTGAAACTTCAAATTAGTTATATCACGTCTGCAACCCTATCACTACCATTCGTCAGCCCAACTTTTCACACCATAGACATATTAGAAACATACATTTTGTCAAACAATACACATTATTTCTAGAGAAATCAAACTTAATTTATATATATTTTATAAAATATTGACTAATGTGATTGTATTTAATATATATTATAAAAAAAAATTAGAGATTTCTCTAGAAATGTATATTGCTTGACAAAGTTAATGTTTTAAATATATCTAAGGACTGTGAGGTTGGTCTGACTTCTAGGCTAATGGATGGTTGTGGTAGGATTATAAATGTGATATAACTCATTCAAACCTTCAGTTACTTCATTTTCAATTACATAAAAAAATATAGAAGTAAAAATACATAATAAATTAGTTGCTGTATATACTGTATATATATTTTAAAAATAACTAAAATTCATCTTTTAAAGTATAAAATTGAAATGTAAGTTAATATATCAATTTTTAAATTAAACATAGCTCAGGGTATATGTGAACAAAATCATCCTTCCCCTGGGTTTTAAAAGCAATCTAAATGTTGAACAAAGAATCAAGAATAGAACGAATCCACCTATTTTTTGACCTATGGTGTTTATAAGCATGCTTTTGTCAACAATATTAGTCATTTTGATTACTGACTTCAGAACATCTCTTTTCTTGTGAGATAACATTCATCAGCAATTCTACCTGTGCTAGAAGCCTCACCCTGCCTTTCCCTGAATCCAATGAACCTTACTTTTCTAGTAATACAATCCCTTATTAAACTACTATGTGTACTAGATGATATTTTTTAAAAAAAATTGTTTCACATTTTGGAAAATGATTACCTTGTAGATATTATCACCTGTCATTTTCTTTTGTTAATTGATATTACTCAAATATAAATCGTTTTATATGTTTGTCATTTGTTGATTTCATCAAATTATATTCAAAATTTCAATGACCAACTATTTTACAGCTTTCTTTCTCTTTTAAAAACTTTTTTTTTTATTTCAATACTAATCAATTATCTGATGCTATTTTATCTGCCTTGAGAGTAAAATTAGTAATTTCTACCTATATAAAAATGAATTTATAAAACAAAAACATTTAACAATGTACATAAACTGCAGAAAAAAAATAATGCATAAAAACTCTCAAAACATAATATCTGAAACTTTACTGGAAGCTGAAATGTTATGAAAAGTCATACATATGTGCTTTTTGTAATACTTTTTATATTTCAGACAATGGTATTTATTAATTTAACGATTCTATGTTTAATGCTAAATTTTCTATAATTTTATCATGCTTTAGTTCTGATTTTTTGTCATTTTCACATCAGCATTAATCAGTTTCAAATTCTAATTGTATGGCATATAACCAAATCAGTATATAGACATAAGAATATACTTTTTAAAAAAAATACATGCAACATTTTTACCAAACTAAAGATAAAATAAAAAAATCTTTAACTAAGTTTTTAACCTCTAAATTTTGAACCTCTACTATTTTTATCAGTCTTTCATTTTGAAACTTTTTTACTTATCAGAATTTAATTCCATTTTTTTTAAAATCAAGCATTAAAAAAATGTGCAGAAGATAACTAAATTTATTTTAATATATGCAATAATATTTCTATCAGAGAAAAAAAAGTAAGAAAATTAAATTTATAACTAAGATTTAAATTTCTGTGTTTTATAAAATCTTTCATTAGATTTATTTTCTAATGCAATTTTAAATTGTGCTTTCATGGCTTGTGTCAGAAATTATTACTATATACTCATCTAGGAGAATGCTTTTAGACAGAAATATGCACAGTATAACAGTTTATACTATCAGAAAAATAAAGAGATAAACAAAATAAATCAATAACTATGTTTTAAGTAGCAAATATTTAATGATCAATATATAATTTTGCATTTGTTATATGAATCACAATTTAGTAAGAAAAAAATATTCATTCAATAGTTGTTTATTCTAGAATCTTTCATTTTAGCAGATCTTATTATATTTCAGGGATGTTAAGAGAAAAATTTGCTTCTATAACAAATACCCACAAAGAAACTAAATTATCATATTGATATTATTTTAAAATAACTATTATTTTATATAATTTTACATTAATCCAATTCTCCTAGTTAATATTATTGTTTTAACTGATTAATATAAATCAACATTAATTCCTATTTTTTAATAAATGGGTATGATATCCATCATAGCCACATTTTGCTATAGAAAGGAAATATCATATATCTTTACAATGCAGATAAGGTAATATTTATCTTTTACCATTAGCTAAATATATCATAGTTGGTAGGATACTTAGCCAAAAATTTACTCATTCATTAATTTAAAAATGTTAGATGAGGAATATTCCTAATGACTGATACCCTTTATCTAAACAACAAAAAATTATCCATAAGGCCAAACTAAATTCATAATCAAATAATTAACCAATTATTTATAATCACAAAATAATTTTATAATTCCTTTAGGACTAATGAATGATAAAAATGCACCTGTTATTACTATTATTCATATGAGAAAAAAACAATGATGAGCCAATCATCAATAAGCATCACACAATATAATGAGTTTACTGACTTTTTATCTCTGAATTTAAGATCAAAAACTATCATAGCCTTTCTTCTTCTTCTAAGTTGCTTAAAAGTTCTTAACTAAAATATCAGTTGAGCTGTCTTGAAGTCAAGAAGAATGTGTGTGTGTAATTGATCTTTTTTATAGATATGTATAGACATAACACACAAAACTAAATTGTGGCCTTGTTCCTAGGAAGGCTGTAAAGTCACCAGCTATGATAGGAGTTAGGTGCCAAAGACAGAGGATGCTAAAAACATCCCCTGATTACAGACCCATGCTGCCATTCAATGATGATCTTGTATTTAAATATCTACAAATACAAATAAATTTTAAGTAAAAAAAAATTGCAAGAAAAACTATCTAATATTAAACGAGGTATTGTTGGACTTTGTAAATTTTTTTAAAAAAAGGTAAAGAGACAACTGATTTAAAAAGTGGATATGTACTTTGCTACAAATGACAAATATTCCAAGAAGTAGAGTAGTGTTGTTATAAATAAAAGTGATGGAATAATATGGGAAGATTGGCAATATATTAAATAGAAGGGCAACATTAGTTATTCAACTAAACAGAAGATATCAAATGCATATAATTTAGATTTATGTGCAAACAAGTTCTCACTGTGATGAAAACAGTAGAAGATATTTATATGTATGTACAAAATATTTTTAATCGGATAAATTATGGGAGATTTTAATGCTAGAAGTGGTAAGAGATCCAAAGATAGAAGTGTTTGAAAAATTTGCTTATGGTCACAAAATTGAAAGAGAACACAGACTTATAAAGTGTTCAGAAAATATATATATATTAGGAATTTTTTCTTTGAGAAGTATATTAAATAAAAATAGATATGAAAATATTGAAATTAAGATACTCCAGAACTGTATTATATTTTGACTAATATTAATTGTTAAAAATTGTTTATTGATGCTACAAACTAATGTTGTATTGCATTTTACAAATTTAAGAACTTATAGTACAATGACTAGTGCTGGTATCACCATGTAATCTAAGCATAAAAGTATTTTAATGTTAAAAAATTTTGTAATTCACTCTAATAATTTTTATTTTATTTCCATTTATTTTCTTGTTGTTTGTTTCTAAAACTAAATTTGAAGACTCACATCGAACTCAATTCACTATGCAATAAAAAATACTCTATTATCTTTCAAAATTTTTTACTCTTCTTTCATAACATACTTTCTCACGAAATGATGCAATCAATTTTTTACCATATTTATTATCCTTGCAAAAATCATTTTACCTACCAGTTGAGAATGGCTAAATACCAATCAAATCCTCAATAATTTAATAGTTTAGCTAGATTAGCTATGAAAAAGTTATCTTAAAAAAATTATTCAGCTTTCTTGAAAATCCTTCGCTAAATGAAAATATCTTCAAATTCTTCCATATTAAAATCTTAAGTCATGGCATCCTAAAAATAATGCTTTAATCTCTTATACAATAGTGTATTTAAGTTAATTCTACATAATAATATATTTAAACCAAATGAAAACTATTACAGATTGTGTGTGTATATATACATATTTGAAACGAAGATTTTCACGGGTTGCATATATAAAATACAACCCGCAAAATATGTATTATATATATATATATATTGTAAGGGTAGTTTACAATCCAACCTTTGTTCCTCTCATCCTAAATCAAAATCATTTATAATGTAAATTTAGTTAATAGGTAATTGAGCATGTATTTTTATTTATGGATTAAATAAACCCACACACATATAAATGTGCATTAAAGAAATATCACGATAGATTAGTTTCACTCATCTAATAGAAAGATAAAAACCCTAGTTAATGAAATTGTACTAATATTGAAACAGACAGATCAAAGAATCGATCTTAGTTTCATGGTTGTCATTTAAGAACGGTAATTCTAAACCACTATTTACCCGCAATGAGCCTTTTTCTATTCCAAGCCACATAAATTTTAAGTTATTTATTTTGTGTTTGTTTAAAAAGAGTTTAATGTAAAGAGTAGGAGTATAAATGTCACAAATCATGATGAATAATATTCGTGTGTGTGTGGTTTGTGGATTTATATTAGCTCAATTTAAAAGTTTCAATTGCGTGTATATTTTCTTAAATGTTAATTTTGCAAATTATACAAAGTCATTTAAAAATGCTGATCAAAAGTCACATTCCTTTGATCAGTATTTTTAATCAAAATCTTACTTGTACCAATGTATAGAATAATTGGTTTGTACTTCGATAAATTAAGATAATGAATGTATATTTTTGTATTCACGAATTCCGATGTAATTGTTTTGTCAATTTAGAATCATGTATTAAATTTAAAAATAAATGAGAAACGTAGAACTCTTATCAAGAAAGGCAAATGCTATTGTATAGTCAAATTAGATATTGCTGGAGGCCGAAATCAAAGGAGGCGGAGTTATGAACAAAAACTAGGCAGAAAGGTCAACCGTAGCCATCTTAGATATAGGATAGAGACTCTAACTTTTGACTTGGCTGTGCTTAGATCGTCTCAAGCTACAGCAAAGTAGTTGTTCCAGAGAAATCACTTCAACCGTTATTAAGAAGTTGCCCGGTAAACTGCAATAATGATGGGCTAAGTCCAAGAAGCTGATTCCTGTTCTGCCAATTTAAATCTTTCATACCGCTGATCTGTAATGTTTTCCGTGCTTCCAGTCTTCCAAATTCCAACATTTAAATTAACCATGCCTTTCTAAGAAATTCAAAATGCGCGCCTACGTTCTTCATACATATCACCGCAAGAAGAAAACCGGACGAAGAAAGAATGGTAACTTTTGTTACATGAACTTTTCAACTTTCCTCTCAGTAATAATTTTATATTTAATCTGTTAATCAAAGTAATTGCATGTAAATTTCTTGCTTTCCATTTGAAAATGTTACACTAAAACCTGTCAGTAAATTTCTTCTCTAATATTTCGGTGTGTGCTCTACTCTTTAGATGATAATTATTAATATTTGTGCCTACTAATAATCCATTTGTGAATACATTTATATTTTTACTATTACTTATTTTACAAACAAAACGATGCCAATAATAATATTTCTCAACTCTAATTAAAGTCAGTAAAGTTATCTCATAATATTTATTATATTCATTTTAAAAGTAATTTTCTTGTATCGAATTAAAAATCGTCATTTATGTTGAGTTGAGAAATATTCAAGTATTTTTATTGTTTCTTTTACTTCGTCATGATATTTTAATCTATACTCCAAATCTCAAATACTTAAAATAGTCTAAAATTTTATTATAATCTTTTTATATATTATTACGGAGTAAGAATAATAATTTATTATTACCTCCAGAACAATCTGGGGAGTTATGGGTTTCAGAGTAAATTTAATTAATTATTACTTTTGCGATCGTTTGATTTCGCCATGTTTTATTGAATAGTTATATCGGACTGTTGCGTAGAAAATGTTACGGAGAGAAAGGGTTTTATATAATTTCGTTTTCAAATCCACTTCCGGTCACTCTTCCTCGATGTTACTGTGGCAATGCCTTTACCTTCGCTTAAGTTGGCGTCTCGTTTTACTACCACATGGAGAGAAAGAAATTCTTCTCCAGGTAATCTCTTGGATCACCGGGGTTCGAAAATGAGCCCGGCTGGTTGTAGTGTCCCGGATCTACTTGGGGGCATTAAGACTTGTCAAAGTACAAGCCGCCCGGTATTCTGTCAATGCACCGCAAGTTATTATTTGTAGTATACATTAATCCCTGCAACCATCAGTACATCAGTATTATATATCATATTTTTATATAAAACCGCCTCCCATTTATCCGTATGCGCAATGGTTTGAAACTATTAAAATAAAACAAATTAATATAAACTAGTAGATAAATATTTTAAGTGCTCCTATTACTCTGATTCTCATGCCAACCTGTACAACCATTTAAACACATAAATATTGGCATGGGTTTGTTAATCAATACAAACCGATTATTGATGACTAGTAGCAATTTATTATAAATACATATGAGAGTTTTACCGTACCTGTAAATAATATTATTCAATGTTTTAAATAACTTATTAAAAATTTATCTAACCCAATTTTTTCTCTCTTGCATTATTACTCTCGAAATCTAGTCAATCACCTACTGTCTGTATCGACAACTTAAATATATACAGTAAATTATCAGCCGTACCAATATCCCGACTATAAGGGATCTATGAAATAGCTGATTGTAGGTAATTTGGTCTGTGTTTTTCGATGAGCTAGTAAAGGGGAAACCCCGTACCGGTAATATTGTCATCAGTGGGTCATGCCAGGGTTTTGGGTTTGAATTTAGTTTGCATTTTGGAATTTATTCCTAGACGTGGACTGGATTTGAATTCGGATTACTGTGTGTGATTAAGCATGTTTTTTTTTTACCGGTACAATATATATGTATATAAATAATAAATTCAATGTTAATGTATTGTACATCATTATACAAGACTTAGGACTCAGAAAACATAGTAATGATCTAATGTCAAACCAGTCACTAAATAACCAAATGTGGAAGACTTATAATCAATATAATATGCATAATAATATGTTTCACACAGCGATGAAAAAGGAAATAAAATGCAAGTATACTAAACAATGTAAGCCAGGTCCAGTATAAAAACAAACCCGATTCATTTCCATCATCTTTTACTATTTTCAAAAAATACAAAAGCTGCATAACTATATTAGAAAATTGAATGTTTAAATCTAAGAGAACATGGACAGCTTATTTGAACACTCCAAATTATCCGTTTGATCGTTGTAATGCAAATTACAACCGATATTTAAACAGAAAGAACTTTAATAGATTTGTGCAGTTGGATAAAATAATTGAAGTGATTTAAATAGACATTTAAAATAAAAGAACTGTGCTATTCTTCAAATTCAGATAAAATAGCAAAATAAAACATCATCAGCATAGTTATATATAAATGATGAAATAATTCTGTTCTTATAAAAATTATTAAATACCAAACAGTGAATTAAGAAAATTTTAATCTTTTCTGAACTGCAAAACAATATAGTCTGGCTAATTTAATACTGTCATAGGGCTGACCATAGGAAGCACAATTTTTTAATATTCAATTATATAATGCTTGCTGAAACATCAAATGTCCTATCTTAAATGTCTAGATGGATACAGAACAAAAACAACAATAGAAAAAGGAAATATCATTTCAAATACATCACCGAGGAGTCCCCGTGAGTAATGCATGACTTGCCATAGAAGGATGACTGGAATAATGATGAACTGTATCTATAAGAGACACTAGTTCCCTAATTCATGAACATTATCCAAGATATCTTGAAGAAAGTCTTAATTTGTTATGTAATCTTTTTTTATTCTTTACATATACATATGTAGAATTCTGTATTTTTTTATTTTGTTTCACTTCTGCACTTGGAAATCTAAATCTCTATAACTTGGAATAGTCCATTGTAGTTAAAGTCAAGAAAGTGCAGGGAGGAAGGTTATTAAGTTAGAGAAATTTTTTTTTATTGAATAAAGTTTAGGTCATGTCTCTCTTCCTAGTGATCTGATATTAAATGTTATCATCATTCTTATGACAATATGGAATAAGATAAGATTTTATTTGATATTATTCCATATTAAAAACATGCACTTGCTACAGGACAGAGTTTGTGTTGTTTGTTTATTTTTTTGTTAACTAATGACAGTTTACATTTGTTTATTCAGTATAAATGACTAATATTCTTGCATGAATGTTCTTTTCTATCAACCATAAAAAACTTGTACATAGTCGAAGGAAAGTCCTCAAAGAAGATGGAACCTCTACACTTGGAATTGGACTATGAAGCTATTGCACACACCTTTATATGGTATCATTAAATAGTTAGTTAGCTTTGTGATCATTGTAACAATGAATTAATAATTTTTCTTTTCATTACTCTTACCTACTTTGTAACTATGTAATGACTTTATGTATACCTATCATGGGCAGAGTTGGAGTAATAAACATTTAATCATTAATATGGTAAAGATACATACTTGACATATGTATATATGTATTATTATTTTTTTTGTTAAAGGAGTTTTGGAATTTTTATTTTGTTAGTCAATAAACATTGTTAACTTGATTTTTATTAAATCGTCTCTAGTTTGTCAAAGTTATTTATCCATTTGTTCATCAATTCAGAACCAGATACACATGCATACACACACATACTTTCTGTTACATCATAATAAAATAGGATGGTTAGATGAGTCCTCCTCTCAATTGGAACCTGTGCAAAGGCATTGTAATTGCTATCTAAGGTAAATACACTCCTGAAGAGAGCTGAGTGCAACATTATCCCTGGGTTTGAATTCTGAGGCTTGTGGAATCTGAAAGAGGGGTGAGATATGATGAATGTACTAACCTAAATTGTGTCCAAATTTAATGTGTAAACCTAGAGCTATCCCATTGAAGATATACATGATCATTGGTTAGGTATTTCATTGCATCAGTCATGGCATCGTACCTGAAGACCCTAGGTCCGACCATAGTTAGATGTGTGTCCCCCTCCCGGATTATCACAATATATATATAATAACAGTTGGGATAAATCAAATAGTTGGTCTTACCATATCTGCCATACAAGGATGCCATCAGGTCATTTGAACCTGGAAAATTTATGTAGTAGGCAGATACATACAGCTAAGATCCAAATTTTATTTTATATTGACCATTAGCCCCTCGTGCTAGCTCAAGGAGACACAGCGATTTAAAATAAATACATCTTAAAAATATATTTTTAATATTAAAAAATAAATAAAATAAGCCACTGCCAGTAATAATACACAAAAAACATTTGTTAACGCACATATATAAATATTTAAAATTGACGAATAAATTTAGATTTCACTATTAATTTTAAATTGGTTATTATTTTTTAAATTTAAATTATTATTTAAGAAAGTCCACACAGATGGACATATATATAACATTTTTATTTTAGAATGTTGGGTATAGATAGGCTACATAGATTACTCAGTTAAAAACTTTTCAAAATGAATCATTCAATCTCAGATTAAAAGTTTGTAGCCAAATCAATGCCTGCTTCCTGATATACGGATGTAACCAATGCAATATGAAAATGCTAGCATAAAACCACACTGACAGAAATGTGTATCTGACAGTGTGATATTATTTGAAGGACATGATCCTCGTCCAGTACAGGAATATGTCTCTGTCTGGCAAAGGACTCATGTATACAATATTTAAGAAAAAGGCTAACTATGGGGGAGAGCAGTCTATCTGCCAACTTATAGTCCCTATCCATAGAGCTTTTTAAAAAGAGTCAATGTTGCAGGAAATACATCTGCGTACATTACAATGCAATGACTACACCATTGGGTCATGCATTCAGTTGGGCATGTTGCCCTGTATACTAAACACACTTCACATTACACTGATATAAACCCCCATATATCCCTCCACCAGCATCGACCTAACCATGAAACAAATAACCTAAAATTAAACCCCTTCAAAATCAACATAAACAATTAAAATATAAAATTATTAATTGAGAATTGCTGAGGGAAATTTACAATAAAGTAAACCCAATGGCACTGATCATAAGGTGCCACATTGACAATAATAACTTAAAAAATATATGAATGAATACATTTGGACACTCAGTATGAGGTGTCATATTTACCGATATATCTATTTTTTTTTTCCACATATAAAAAAAAACCTTAAAACTAACTAATATAAACCTTAACAAATCTATGCAGCTATCTACACCCAACTTAAATTTAATACATTTTAGTTTACAGATAAAAATAAATGAGCCATTTAAATACATAAATCAATAAATAAAACGAAAATGGAAATGATTGAAATAGCAAACTTATATAAAAATAAATATTAATAATTGATTTAGAGTTCTATTCTTGGTCAGATAAAAGTCCATTTATTTATATTACTTTTTTTATGGATCGACCACTTATTGAAGATATATTTATTTAAAAAAAAGTACAATTGGTAAAACTTTATACTTAAAAAGTTCTTGCTGATCCTGTTGTTTGCTAATAGTTCTTTGGAGACATAACCACCACAAGTCATTCGTTTGGTCAAGGTCTGTAGTCAGGAGCCCTCAGCTGGTGTATGCAAAGGAAATTAAATCTATTGCAAGACTCCTACATTGTGAAGTCTGCAATACAGCTACCATTCATATATAGCTTAATAGTCAGCTCTAAGACAACAACAATTATTCATGAATTTGAATATTTGGGCTTTTATATTTTTATTAGCCTCTTATCAGCATTGTCCCAGATCAATCGAACATGATGTCACAGACTCTAATGTTTCATTTATGCTCCATGCTACGGCTTCATGCTTGCATTGGTCATTTAATTTTTTATTCTCTTATCTGATCTTTTTAATTATTTAAGTGCCCCAAGGACTAGTTTGCTTTATATTTAATTAATAAAATAATCATTTCCATTTTAAGATTAAAACATGATTTTTTTTTAATATTGATTCAAATTAACACTTTTCTTTTCATTGCTTTTAAATGAAAAATATTAATCTTTACATCTGTAAACAGTCGGGTTTAAACCCTAGTTACAAGGTAGAAAGGCACACATATGTTATATAGTTTAAAATTAGTTTCATATAATTTGATTTTTATTTCGTTTTAGTATTTATTTTGTAGTGGGAGAAAATGTTTAAAATTTTATTAAAGTAAGAAAAGAGGGAGTGGGGGTGGAATTTGCGTTTTATTTTTGTAAAAGTGGTATATGTATGTATTTGCGGTGTGGATAGACAATTTTAGAAACGAACGTATGAATACATTTTTGGATCCAAGATAAGAGATTATTGTAAAAAAAAAAAAAATGAAAAAGAGATATATTAAACATCGAAGGTCTTATCTGGGGAATTTGAATGAAAATAAAAAAAGAAGGTTGGAGAAAAAGGTTTCCGGAATGTTAATTGCCAAAATGTCCGAAGGTGCGAAAAGTTCTTTTTGCTTATTAGCTTAACTGGCCATCTATACCACGTGGTGGGACAGAAAGGGGACGGACTGTGTTTGCGAAAACAAAAGAAAGGAAAAAGTGACAGGGAGAGTGGAGACGTAGTTTTTTTTTTTAAACTAGTGTCAGTTTTATTTTGGTTTTCAAAGAGGAAAGAAAAAAAAATATATTCAATTTTTTTTTATATATATTTTAAGAAGAGTAACTAAGGCTACGGCCGAACATGAGTACGGTGGGGTAAAAGCTTAAGCGTGCTGGGTTTTCTGGACCTTACCCCGAAGAATCCATGCGGCAGTGACCGGAGAACATCTACCGGAGATCTATCAACTTTTCGCAAGGGAATCGATCCAACTCGGAATGAACTGAAGCGTGATGAACTGTCTCGTACGTTTTGCTTCGGATTTCATGTGTTTTTCTTCTTATTTTGATATCCCCGGGGATCACATCGGACAAAAATTGCAGGTAATATGAACTTAAGATATTTTATTTCCAAAATTTACCACGTTTTCTGAAACCCTCGAGGAGAACGAACGAAGGCAAGAACTTATATATTTTTTTATGATAAGGCCATTCAAATACAACTGATTAGATTTTTATCTATGTATACGTTCGTTTTCTTGTTCTGTTGTAAATCCACACAAAATATATATGTAGGTTTTATTGGGTTATGTAAACGTTAAAAGGGTATGGGCAATATATTTTCTTAAAATAAAAAAAAAAAATATTATAATAAAAGGTGCGTTATTTTAAGGCTTATATTACATGTGTATGTTTTATTATTTGACTCATAGAATATAGTTTAGGAATTTAACAATTGATCCGAGTTTCGCTGTTGGTTGCATAGAGTTCCCCCGTACATTTTCCTACGGTTTATTGGCCACCCGCCCTGAGTACTGAGCTAGTGGAGAGGCCCTATTACTATTGTATTTTTCTCTTCCAGCATAATACTTATGTAAAAGTAAGTTTGGCGCTTGGAGTCAATGATTGACGTCCATAAATATGCTGTGAGAGAAATACGAAATTTCTTATCACTATTTTTTTTGCTTAAAAGGAAAAAGGGAAAATAGATATTTTTTTTTATGATAAGAACAAATAAGTATACGGTAAACGAGTACACCCGTTACAATGGCATCCCAACTAAGGCTTTATGAAGAATGGAATGTATGGGGGCCCGAGTAGAAAGATTAAAAATTCGATAAGGGAAAGGAGGGGAAGTAAAATAGAAATATTAGAGAGACGTGAAGTTTGCTTCGATTAAAATAGTTTTATTGAAAGACAGAAAATAGTTTTCCGAGTGGTTGATAAAGAAATTAGACACGTAGCATGGCGCTTTGGGGGGGGGAAGAGAAAACCTACCACGTTGTGATTTTGGAAGCAGTCAAAACAAATTACTACGATTTTTTTTTAAGATATCAAAATATATTTAGTAAAATATAGTGTGAATGAAAACAAGACTCCAAAAGAAAATGGACCAAGAAAAGAAGGAAGAATCGAAGATTTTGGAGGTCATTCTGGAAAGATTGGAACAAAGATTTCAAAAATTCGAAGATCGATTTGAGGAAAGGCTGCGAAAATTAGAGCAGCAAATGGAAAGAATAACAGGAGTTAATCAAGGAGAAGAGAACGAAGGAGAGTCAAAGAAGGAAGGAAGTATAGATAAAGACGAGAAGTCTAAGGGAAAGAAAGTAGATGAGAAACAGGTTGAGGGTGAAAAGACAAAAATAGCAGAAGAAAGGGAAGCCGTGACGAAGTACGTACCAGCACAGGCCCATGTAAACCAATTTTTAAAGGTTCGGCCATTTGCCGGCCAAATGGGAGAAGCTCCCGTGGAACACTTACAAAGTCTGGGAAGATATTTTAGCGTTAACCCGATGGCTGAGGAAAGCAAAATCGCTATTGCTTGCAGCAACCTAACTGGAAACGCGCTATCATGGTGGAATTCGTTGTTTCAACAACCTACGACATTTGAAGAATATCAACGAGAGATGAGAGATAGTTTTTGGTCAGAGGATCGTCAAGAGTTGGCTAGATATCGGATTATGCAGGAGAAATATAGGGAAGGAGAGCAAGAAAGTTTTTCACAATTTTTTCATCGACAAGTGGCAAAGCTGCGAACGTTAGACGCATGCAATTTAAAGGAAAACCACATCATTCGGATCGTGAGGCATAACATGCCGATGAAGGTGGAACAAATGATGTTAGGCATAAGGAAAGCGTCCATGGAGGAGGTAGCTGAGCTACTTAATGCGATTGATATGAGCACCTATGATTATAATTTACCGATAGAGCGAGGAAAAGAAACTCACGATACTCGAGTTGTGAAATTTGGGACGGAAGAAGGAGGGTTGGATTGGAACTTGCAGGATCCCGAACGAGGGGATGGTAATACTAGACCGGAATGGCAGTATGAACATGAAGAGCCACGACCGCCACGCAAGCCGAATTATGGACAGGGAAAGATTTCGAGTTCATCCGGGAAAAAGGATAGCCGATAGAGTTAAGATATATACACATAATTGGACATAGGCTGAAAGTTTTTTTTTTGTGTGTTTGTTTAAATTATTTTATTAGGGTATGGGTTTAATATTTAACAATGATATTATTAAGTATAGGGGCCGTTATATAAGGCCACATTGGAAGATATATATGTGTCGAATTTTTTTTCTCCTTCATTGTTTTGTAGGCTAGAGAGTTAGATAAAGGTGGCTAGGGAGATTTGAGATGGGAGCGGTCTATCGAGTCTGATGGTGGATGGTGGGGTTGGTTGCTTGGATTGGGCATGTGGTGTGTCGCGTCCTGTATATAAATGTTGTTCCCGACATGGTTGACCGACCTATTTAAACTTAAGCCAATAAGTCTCCAAAGAGAGCACGGCACTCACATACCATCCCACCCACAAAACTCCAAATGCGAGCACGGTCTTGGACGACCCCTACTTAAAAGTCGGATTTTGTTCTAGTTACCCACGCTCATAAGACTCTGAAGTAGCAGAGTGCGGTTAGAAAGTCCTGACACGTAGAAAGAAAAAAAAAAAAGGGAAATTTTTTTTTTAGGTTTTTTTTTTTGTGTTTCCGGTCACATAACCAAATAAGTCTGTGTGGAATTGATTGTATGCGGTGCGTTGCATATCACATGCGTGTGAGTTGGTGGTTGAACTTATAGCATATCGTTGGGATTGATGGTCGTTTATTTCTTTTGTTCTAGAGCCGCAGGGCAGAAAGTTATAAAGGGAAAATATTTAAAAATGCATCGTTTTATTTGATAAGTTAGGAATGAGCCGTTCAAATACGTAGACCGTATTTAAAGGCTTCCGGGAGGAGGGTATTGTAAACAGTCGGGTTTAAACCCTAGTTACAAGGTAGAAAGGCACACATATGTTATATAGTTTAAAATTAGTTTCATATAATTTGATTTTTATTTCGTTTTAGTATTTATTTTGTAGTGGGAGAAAATGTTTAAAATTTTATTAAAGTAAGAAAAGAGGGAGTGGGGGGGGAATTTGCGTTTTATTTTTGTAAAAGTGGTATATGTATGTATTTGCGGTGTGGATAGACAATTTTAGAAACGAACGTATGAATACATTTTTGGATCCAAGATAAGAGATTATTGTAAAAAAAAAAAAAATGAAAAAAGGAGATATATTAAACATCGAAGGTCTTATCTGGGGAATTTGAATGAAAATAAAAAAGAAGGTTGGAGAAAAAGGTTTCCGGAATGTTAATTGCCAAAATGTCCGAAGGTGCGAAAAGTTCTTTTTGCTTATTAGCTTAACTGGCCATCTATACCACGTGGTGGGACAGAAAGGGGATGGACTGTGTTTGCGAAAACAAAAGAAAAGGAAAAAGTGACAGGGAGAGTGGAGACGTAGTTTTTTTTTTTAAACTAGTGTGAGTTTTATTTTGGTTTTCAAAGAGGAAAGAAAAAAAAATATATTCAATTTTTTTTTATATATATTTTAAGAAGAGTAACTAAGGCTACGGCCGAACATGAGTACGGTGGGGTAAAAGCTTAAGCGTGCTGGGTTTTCTGGACCTTACCCCGAAGAATCCATGCGGCAGTGACCGGAGAACATCTACCGGAGATCTATCAACTTTTCGCAAGGGAATCGATCCAACTCGGAATGAACTGAAGCGTGATGAACTGTCTCGTACGTTTTGCTTCGGATTTCATGTGTTTTTCTTCTTATTTTGATATCCCCGGGGATCACATCGGACAAAAATTGCAGGTAATATGAACTTAAGATATTTTATTTCCAAAATTTACCACGTTTTCTGAAACCCTCGAGGAGAACGAACGAAGGCAAGAACTTATATATTTTTTTATGATAAGGCCATTCAAATACAACTGATTAGATTTTTATCTGTGTATACGTTCGTTTTCTTGTTCTGTTGTAAATCCACACAAAATATATATGTAGGTTTTATTGGGTTATGTAAACGTTAAAAGGGTATGGGCAATATATTTTCTTAAAAATAAAAAAAAAAAAAATATTATAATAAAAGGTGTGTTATTTTAAGGCTTATATTACATGTGTATGTTTTATTATTTGACTCATAGAATATAGTTTAGGAATTTAACAATTGATCCGAGTTTCGCTGTTGGTTGCATAGAGTTCCCCCATACATTTTCCTACGGTTTATTGGCCACCCGCCCTGAGTACTGAGCTAGTGGAGAGGCCCTATTACTATCGTATTTTTCTCTTCCAGCATAATACTTATGTAAAAGTAAGTTTGGCGCTTGGAGTCCATGATTGACGTCCATAAATATGCTGTGAGAGAAATACGAAATTTCTTATCACTATTTTTTTTGCTTAAAAGGAAAAAGGGAAAATAGATATTTTTTTTTTTATGATAAGAACAAATAAGTATACGGTAAACGAGTACACCCGTTACACATCTTTACTTTTTTACAAAAAAAATACTTTCAAATACTTTTTAAAAAAAAAAAAATAGTTTTAAAGTTTTCCATCTGTGCGACAATATATATGTTACTGTAATTCTTTTAATTTTGGCTATTAATTTTTTTTTTTAAAACATTTTTTTATTTTGCCCTATTATTTTAGTTTTAAAATAATGTATACTGTTACAATATATATATATAACATAATACATATTCATATATGACAAGAAAATTATACTCAGTATCTGCATTCTAAAAATATTAAATGGAATATTTACATCTACTGATTATAATTCTTTTCTTGTATCAAAAATATATACATGCCTCACTATTTGTAACCATTTTACTACATGAAAGTTTTGAATTTCATACATTTTCTAATGTTGATACTTGCTTTTAATTTGATTTTTATCTTCCTGGAGCTGTCAGAATATTAAAAAAACCATAAATTGTTTTACTATTACACAGAACACATTGCTGTGTAATAAAACATCAACAGCAAATAATTGTAATTTGTCTCAAAAGTTTGAAAAAAAAAAAGCAAAAAAAAATAGTTAATGTTTTAAACAAAATGAACACTATAAGTGACAATAGTTTTAAACAAATACAAAATAAAAAATATATAATAACATAAATGCATGCTTACAACTTCCTTAACATATTTCAAATAAATGACAATATTTTTTCTATTAGAACCTAGTGACCAAGAGACTATTGTAGTCACAGTTTCAATTTTCTATTGTAGATTTACATATCACATATAATATACACATTTTATTTTACCACAGCAGGCCCTTAAAAAGCAAAGATAAATCATAACCTCA
This sequence comes from Epiperipatus broadwayi, assembly GCA_028023455.1. Taxonomy (NCBI): domain Eukaryota; kingdom Metazoa; phylum Onychophora; class Udeonychophora; order Euonychophora; family Peripatidae; genus Epiperipatus; species Epiperipatus broadwayi. Next base: position 145,684 of record JAQFVV010012761.1, on the reverse strand, counting down.
ATTTTTGTAAAAATACAACTTTCAGCACCAATGCTGTAGGCATCTTCATACTGCAATTGCATTATGTTCTTTACAGTCTATGCATTGGTATTTTCCTGACTCATCCATATTATATTTATACCATTACCAACTAGACAATTACAGCTACATGTTCATTTAATGAACAATACTAAATAATTAGATGACAATAAGTCAACTAAATGAAAAAATATGGAAATCACTATTTTCCAAGTTTTAATTTATCCAAAATATAATCTCATATCATGGGCACAGTGGAGGAATATCATTAAGTACTAAATCATGACACCTTTTATAAAAAAACCTGTAGATTTTAACATTAAGCTGGTCCTTCTGAAACTTTTTTCTGTAATTATATCTTCATAAAATTTCTTATTAAAGTAAGCACAGATATTTCAAAGAAAGATATGCCATGATAATTATTGTATTTTTTTCTATTCACTTTGTTTTATAAATTGAAATAATAAAATTGATTCTTAAGATCAACTGATACAACTTCATAGGTTTATATATTTCTTTAAAAAAAATCCATTATTTTCAAAGCTAACATATATTTTAAAATTTCACCAGATATGTCATCATACCACAGAACATGTTAATTTTTATGATTACAAAGAACTAATTTAAAGTTCACTGAACTGGAGATACTTATAGAGTATATATATCATTAAGTGCCGATATCTCAATTTTTTTTATCATAATTCAAATTTTAATCCTGACAATATCAAATAATGTGGTATTCAAAAGCAATATAGAGGTTCAAATGTAGAAGTTCAACAACATATACAAAAACTTAAACACTATTTGGTGGATTAAAAATGCAAAAACGTTACAACTGCTCACTGAATGTGATTATTTGAGAACTTTTCTTCATAAGATTCAAAATAACATGAATTTAAAAACAATATAAACTTATTACATTCAAGGATTGATTCCATTTTTTATATGATAATGATGATGTTTCAAACAATTGAAAGTAATATTTTGATCACCTTTTGATTAATGATATAAGAACTGAATTAACTCTATAATACATCCACACCATCTACTCTCAAATTTTAACAAATATATCTACTCACTGAACTTAAAATAAATCTTTCTAATGTTAAAAATGGAAATATTCCAGGGTTTAATAAAATACCTGAAGAAGTTTTAAAATATATGTTAGTTTAGAAAGTTAATGAAATAGTTTTGAAAAAATAAATATACTTTGAACTGGTATTCTCTGATCTTAAGAATGCTTATATTGTTTCAATATATATATATATATATAATATATAATCAGAAGTTTTGTAATTATCATAATATATCATTATTAAACTCAACAGGAATTTTTCAACATTTCATTTAATAGGTTGCTCAACTTATAAATGAATGGTTAGCAGAGATTTGCTAAGATTTTAGATTAAAAAAATTATATGGTTATGGGATTGGTTACTGATAAATTCAAGATGAGAGAGAAAGGGGTGATTTATACATTATTTTTATTGATTTATAATAAGACCTTTATCTTAATTAATAAAATAAGTCTATGGCAAGAATTCAAATTAACTAATTATCTATCAAAATTGTTCATATTATACAGTTTCTACTTGATAGAATGAAAAAGCATTTATTGCTGCTTAGGAAAAATCTAGACATTTGAAATAAAAACTAGTGCTCAACAGGGATATATACTACTTCAATATGATTTTCCGGTTCTTTCTGGTTAGCTGCCGCTAGAGGCACTGTTTCTGTGTAAACACACAAAAATAACCAGAGTAAGAGCCAAAAAGCAAACGATGCAAATTCCAGCTGCTAGATGGCGCTGAGCCCATTTAACTCACATCATTTGCTACCAGCACTACCAAGAACCTAGGTGGCGCTGATTCCCATAAACAGATCTAGTTTACATCGTCAGCTAGACCAAGATTCTAGCCCACTCCGCGTGGTGGCGCTGTTTCTCCACGTTTACACACGGAGAAACAGCACTCTCTAACCGCAATATTATTTCAAGGGTAACGTCTACACACGTATTACTTAAAACATAGGCAGCGTATAATAGAAAGGTGTCAATAATGTAGAAGTCACATCTATTTAAATCTGCTTTGATTGTTAATACTGTTACATGGAATTTCATCCTGTCATAAATCCATGTATTTTACATTCACTGTTTTTAAAAATAGATCTTTTTTTTTTTCTAAAAATGATTTTTTTTTTTAAATCAAAATATGACCACGACTATTTACATTTGCTTCCACAACATAACATTCTAATTTCACCTGATTTTTAATTAATTTATTTTTTAGAAACGATCATTTTTTAAAGATTATTTTATGTAAAAATAATTTTAAAAAAAAAAAGTAATCTTTACAGCAATGTAATCATTAATCAAAATAAATAATAGTTTATTAGTTGATATTGTGCATTGGTAAATATTCAAGTGTGTCCATTGTTTCATATATATTAAAGTTTGTCTATTTAGAAATTCTTTTATAGCTTCTTTAAAACATCTAGCTACTCGCAAAAATCTGTAGAGAATACAAACAGTAAATAAATTCAAGTATAGTTATTATTAATTCTTTTAAGTTTGCCAGTGTTTGTTTTGATCACAATCTCGTAAGTTAATAATTGTTGAAATCTACGGAAAATGCTATAATACATCATAATGAGAATTCTAGACATATCATTCAAGTATAATTTCAAGTCACTACGAAGCTTTTATGAACTGTCATTTTAGTAATGGTTATTAGAATTTGTTAATAATCATAACCTAATATTGATCGTATAATATCAGAGGAAAAAAAAAACTTTACTTATGTAGACTGCTGGAAGTGATGAAGAGAAAAATAAATATGCTATCAATTAATGAAGCTGAGAAATTGTCAACAATACAATCTATCATCATCATCAACCATTATCAATCCACTGCAGGATGAAGGTCTCTCCAAATTTAATCCACCTCCAATCTTTAGCTTCTCTTCTCCACATCACCCCTGCACACTTTCTTATTTCATCTATCCATCTCACATGTGGTCTCTTCCTGGGTTTTCTACAATCTCTTGGAATCCAGTTTAAGATTTCAATTGTCCATCTATTATCATCTCTTCTAGCAATATGTCCACTTTAATCTTTTAATTTTTTTCAATAAAATCAGTTACACCTTATTGTTGTCTTACTGATATATTGCGTTTTTGATCTCTTCTTGTTACTCCCAACATGCATCTCTCCATACTTCTTTGAGTGGTCTGAAGTCAGTATTGCTCTTCTATTAAGTGTCCAAGTCTCAGATCCATAAGTGAGAACAGGTAAAACACATTTATTAAAAATCTTCCTTTACAAACACATAGATATATTTCCTTTTAGTATCAAGTTATTTCTACCAAAAGCACTCCAAACAAGTTTAATTCTATGATTAATTTCATCCATTATGTTTCCTTCCATCTGTATTAATAATCTGACCAAGGCATTTGTAACTGTTAACTTCTTCTAACTCATTATAAACAATCTTTATTTTCATATTTTGAGAAAATTCATTAAACATTAATGTAGTCATTTTAACATTTATCTTTAGTCCTAATTTCATCTGATAACTACTGCAACATTTCCTATAGATCTAAAGCATTATTAGCAAAAACAACTACATCATCTGTGAAATATAAATTACTTAAATAATCTCCATTTACTTTCACTCCTTTAGTTTCCCATTTTTATCCACAAAATACTTCTTGCAACACTGCTATAAAAAGTTTGGAAATATGGAGTCACCCTGTCTAACCCTTTTCAATGTTGACTTTACTAGTATCATTATGTAATCTAATTGTTGCTGTCAAATTATTCTTAAAATATGACAATATCCTGGATCTATACCTTGATGATCCAATGTTTTTAATCACTGAAGAAATGTTTATAGAATCAAATGCCTTTTCATAATCTACAAATCCAAAACATAATGGCAACTCATATTCATTTGACCTTTCTATAACTTCTCTCAATACCTGGATATGATCTACTGTACTAAAACCACTTTTAAATCCAGCTTGTTCTCTTGGTTGGTGGAAATCCAATGTTCTCTGTAGACGAGTTGTAATTATCTTGGTAAAAATTTTATATAAAACTGATAAAAGGCTGATAGGTCTGTAAGTTCTAATATCTTCTTTATCACCTTTTTTAAATATTAATATTATTACTGCATTCTTCCAATCATCCCGTACATCTTTATCATTTAGACATTTGGTATATAATTTTGCTAAAAAAATTTCTATTTCCTCACCTGCTTCTTTTAATATATCAATTATAATTCCATCATTACCTGGAGCCTTTCATTTCTTCATACATTTAATTGCATGTCTCACTTCTTCATTTAAAATTCTGGGCAATTCGGAAGATGTAATAGTTATAGGAGGTACTTGTTCTTTATTACTATATAATTCTTGATAAATGTCTTTCTCACATTCCATCATGTCTGTCATCTTCCTTTTTAGTAATAGTTCTATTTTTTACAGTTTATTGTTGAAACATAAACTTTCTTTCAAATAACAAGATGTTTTCCACTTTTGAGATTTTTATTTTCTTTCATAGATTTTCTTGCCAATTCAAAATTACCTTATAATGTAATTCAATTCTTTTTTATATCATTTTACAAAACTGTAAATACTCAATTTCTTTAATGTATTATTGTTTAAATCCATTTTTCATATTTTCTTAATACATTATTTTATCTCAGTAGAAAATTTATTGCTCTTCAATTGTTTCTTTTTTATACCAGCTATCTTTCTTGCAGTTCTTACTAGTGTACCAGTTATCTTCATATTAATTTTATTCATTTCTGAACAATGTTTAAAATCTCTTAATATTTTAAAACAATTTTACAAGTTCCAATTCACATTCATTAACTTGTTTTATAAGATGAATATATTAACAATTGCTAATACTATATTGCTTAATATTTTTTTTTCTCTAGATTTATATTAACATGTAACTGACATCTTACTAACTAATAATCACTGCCTATGTTCAGTCTATTAAAAATATTAGTCTTGAAATACATATTTTTTCATGAGTCAAAATATAATTCAATTCTGCTGCACCTTCATATGGATGCTTCCATGTCAATTTCTATACCCTCTATCATATCTATCAAAATAACCAAATTTACCCTTAGCACTTTCATCTTAGAGACATATACCAATTCTAGCATTAAAGTTTTTAAGATATTGTTTAGTCTAATTAAAAGAATTTTGTACATTCATATAAAAATTCTCTATTTTTTCATCACAATGAAGTTGTTGAAGAATGAAACTGAATTATCTGCATTTGTTATTTTGCATTAAGTTGAAAAATTAATATTACCAAACCACCTGATATAACACTAAAGACCACAATGTTATTCTTTCACTTTTTATTTAAAAAGAATCTCATTTCACTTATGCTTTCAATATTTGTTTCTTTGTTGTAAAATATGTATCTACTTTTTAAATCAATAGACTTTTTTCATTTAACTTCATAAACTTCAAAAATATATGGTTTACTTTTAATCTGTTCTTCCAATCTGTGCAATCTTTTATTGCTTTAAAATAATCCAAAATAATTAAAGGTCATCACTAAATGGTGGACTAGGTCCATAATCAGGGGATTCTTAATACAGTTCCCCCTTTAGGGTGCTAACTGCTACCTTGACTGGCAACTTTACAACTTCCTGTAAATAAGAGCCATAATTAGTTTTGTTTATCATGATTGTAAATATCTATAAAAAAAGCTTGCTCACAAACATCTTCAAAAAAACTTAACCAATATTTCAATTAGAACTATCAGGCAACTGAAAAGAAAGATTATTAAATTCAGAGGTAAAAGCTAGGAAACTCACCACATTGGCTGATATGTGTTGTGAGCAGCTTATACAGTTTGTTTACTATATAAATAATTATTTAATAATAACAGTTGCAATGACAGGAATATATAACAGTATATTAGACCATTAAGTACTATTGAATAACATAATTTAAATTTAAACTGTACAAATTCCAAAATGCACTTAAATTAAAAACAGTCAGATTATCAGTTCATCACTGAGTCTCTGTTATTAAAATATGCCCCTTCTATTTTCCATTTGCATAATCTATGTGTTTAGATTTTGAAAAAACATATTGTCATAATTTGATTTAAATAATATAACAATCATTAGCAGTGAACAGAATGAAAGGAATTGGAAAATAAAAATAGTATGATTTATTAATAATATCTCAATAACTAATTAATTGAAAATTCAGCAATTTCAATTATATGAAAAAAAGTTATATTAAATTATTTTTTTACAGTTCATTTAATTATTTAATATATTGCTATTCTAAAATTTTCTTTTTTGAAGAGGATACTTTGCACCAAAATGCATTTAACTTATTAAGTATGTGCTTCTGTCAACAATAACTGTTGGAAAACAAGTTAGTATATATTTTAAAATATATATGTTTTTAATCATGTTTCTACAAATTATATTTTTCAAATTTAAATAAGAAAATTAAAAATATATATATTTTAAAACATTTAAAATAAAATAAACAATTTTGACAATTTTCTTTTTTATAATTAATGACATAATGAGTGTCTATACTTTACAATTGTTAATATATTCATCTTATAAAACAAGTTAATGAACGTGAATTGGAACTTGTAAAATTGTTTTAAAATATTAACAGATTTTAAACATTGTTCAGAAATGAATAAAATTAATATGAAGATAACTGGTACACTAGTAAGAACTGCAAGAAAGATAGCTGGTATAAAAAAGCAACAATTGATCAATAAATTTTCTACTGAGATAAAATAATGTATTAAAAAATAAAAAATATGAAAATTTTTAAAAATAATCCATTAAAGAAATTGAGTATTTACAGTTTTGTAAAATGGCATAAAAAAGAATTAATTACATTATAAGATAATTTTGAATTGGCAAGAAAATCTATGAAAGAAAATAAAAATCTCAAAAGTGGAAAACATCTTGTTATTTGAAAGAAAGATGTTTCAACAATAAAAATAAAAAAAAAAATAGAACTATTACTAAAAAGGAAGATGACAGACATGATGGAATGTGAGAAAGACATTTATAAAGAATTATGTAGTAATAAAAACAAGAAAACAAAGTATCTATTACAGTTACTAAATCTTCTGAATTGCCCATGATATCTATGAAGAAATGAAAGGCTCCTTAAAATGATGGAATAATAAGTGATATCTTAGAATGAGATGAAAAAATAAAAAAAATATTAGCAAAATTATATATTAAATGTCTAAATGATAAAGGATGTATCAAATGATTGGGAAAATTTGGTAATAATACTGATATTTTGAAAAAGTAATAAAGAAAATATTAGCACAGAAGGAAGTATTAGAAAATACAGATTTTCAATCTTTTACCAGTTTTATACAAAATCTTTATCAAAGTAATTACAACTCATTTATAGCAAACTTTGATTTAACAAAATTTTTACCACGATAATTACAACTCGTCTACAAAGAATATTGTATTTCCACCAACCAAGCGAACAAGCTGGATTTAAAAATGGTTTTAGTACAGTAGATCATATCCAGGTATTGAGAGAAGTTGTAGGTTATGAAAAGACATTTGATTCTATAAACATTTCTTCAGTGATTAAAGGATTGGATCATCAGGGTATAGATCCAGGATATTGTCATATTTTAAAGAATATTTCAGCAACAATTAGATTACATAATGATACTAGTAAAGTCAACATTGAGACAGGGTGACTCCATATCTCCAAAACTTTTTACAGCAGTGTTGCAAGAAGTATTTTATGGATTTAAATGGGAAACTAAAGGAGTGAAAGTAAATGGAGATTATTTAAGTCATTTAGATTTTGCAGATGATGTAGTTGTTTTTGCAAATAATGCTTTAGAGTTTCAGGAAATGTTGCAGGAGTTCGCAGATGAAAGTAGGACTAAAGATAAATGTAAAAAAACTACAGTAATGTTTAATGGATTTTCTTAAAATATGAAAATAAAGATTGATTATGATGGGTCAGATGATGTTAACAGCTAGAACTATCTTAATCATTATTAATACAGATGAAAACATAATGGATGAAATTAATCATAGAATTAAACTTGGTTGGAGTGCTTTAGGTAGAAATAACTTGGTGCTGAAAGGAAATATGCCTGTGTGTTTAAAAAGGAAGGTTTTTAATAAATATGTTTTACCATTTCTCACTTATGGATCTGAGACATGGACACTTAAAAGAAGAGCAATACAGAGACTTCAGACCACTCAAAGAAGTACAGAGAGATGCATGTTGGGAGTAACAAGAAGAGATCGAAAATGCAATATATGGGTAAGAGAACAAACAGGTGTTACTGACCTTATTGAAAAAATTAAAAGACTGAAGTGGAGCTGAGCTGGACATATTGCTAGAAGAGATGATAATAGATGGACAATTGAAATCTTAAACTGGATTCCAAGAGATTATAAAAGACCCAGAAAGAGATCACATGTGAGATGAATGGATGAAATAATAAAGTGTGCAGGAGTGGTGTGGAGAAGAGAAGCTAAAGATCAGAGAAAGATGAACTTGGAGAGACCTTCATCCTGCAGTGGATTGATAATGGTTGTTGATGATGTTGATCTTCACTAAATCATCTAACCCTATTACACAATTAACCTATTGTGACAATAAAACCTAGATCTTAACTTTTTATTTATGGATTCACCCTTGTGTGTGGTAACCATAATGAATATTAAAAATATTAATCCACAATTAAAAGTTCACAAACTAATTTTTTTTTTGTTGTAATCCATTTGCTTTTCAATAATGTGCAATTCTGAAACATTCTCAAATTCTGGCTAATTCAAAATAATAATTGAATGGCAGACCAGGGAATGGGCATCATTATCTTGTTTAATTTGAAAAATGTCTCTGGTCTGATTTATCTTTAAGAATTATTGGCTTTGTTATAATTATACATGTATTCCAATATTAATACTAGTTTCCTGACATTATATTTATTTTTTAAGTTCACAATGTAGTCAAACCCTAAATGATTACAACTTTGCATTTTCCATGCAACGTTTATGCAAACTATCATTTTTATTCCATTTCTCAGTACTTAACAGCTTTTATAGATTGTATTGGCTGCAGAAAGGAGTTTGCTATTAACTGAAAGGAGACCCTTTGAGCAGAGCAAATTTCCTAATGTCCACTCCATATATTCTTATCGTTGCAGCTGTTATGACTATATGATTATTCATATAGTATATGAACATGGATGGGCTGCTCACCAACATGCATTAGCCAGCATGGTGAGTTTATTGGTTTTTTACCTCTGAGTTTAAGATCAAGAAACACCATTGTCTTTCTTCTCAGTGCCTGAGAAGGCAGAATGAATGCTTGTGTAAATAATAAATATTTTTCCAATACATATATACAATTATGACAGACAAAAATAAAGCATGGCTCTTATTCAAAGGAGGCTGTAAAGTCACCAACTAAGGCAGTGGTTGGTGGCCAAAGGTGGAGGGTGCTAAGAATCCCCTGATTGTGGACCCAGGCTGCCATTTGATGATGACTTTTTATTTAGGTACTTACAACTGTGGATCACTTTCAAGTGAAGGAAGATTGCAAGAATTAGAAGAACTATCTCATATTAAGTGGGACATTATTGGACTTTGTGAAGTTAGAAGAAAAGGTGAAGAGACAATTGATTTAAAATGTGGACATATACTCTATTATAAAGGCACAAATATTAGAAATACAAGTGGAGTAGGATTCATTATAAATAAAAAGTGGAAGAACAATATTGTGGAGATTGATAGTGTATCATACAGAGTGGCAAGATTAGTTATACAACTTAATAGCAGATACCAAATGCAGATAATTCAGGTTTATGCCCCAACATGTTCTCATAGTGATGAAGTAGTAAAAGATTTTTATATGGATGTACAAAAGGCTTTTTATCAGAGTAAACAATATTTTAAAATTGTTATGGGAAACTTTAATGCTAGAATTGGTAAACAAATGAAAGATGAAAGTGCTGTAGGTAATTTTGGTTATGGTAATAGAAATGAGAGAGGACATAGACTTGTGGAGTTTGCAGAAAAATAAAAACTTTATATTATGAATTCTTTTTTTGAGAAAAATGTTAAAAGGAAATGGACATGGAAGCATCCAAATGAAGGTACAGCAGAATTGGATTATATTTTGACTAACAGGAAATACATATTTCAAGATTGTAATGTTCTTAATAAATTTAACACAGGAAGTAATCATCGATTAGTAAGGTGTAAGATACATGTTAATGTAAAACTAGAGAGACAAAAATTATTAAGAAAAACAATATTTACAGTTGATATTCCTAATCTTCAGAAATATTCTAATGAATTTAAATTAGAACTTACAAATCGGTTTCAAGTATTAGTAGATTTTGAACATGATTCAGATTTGAATGAAATTAATATGAAAATAACTGATACACTTTTAAAAACTGCAATAAAGATAGCTGGTAGAAAAAAGCAGCAATTGATCAATAAAATTTCTACTGAGACTAGAGAATTTATAAAGAAAAGAAGGAATATGAAGATATACAAAAATGATGCATTAAAAAGAATTGAATATCTCAAATTTTGTAAAATGGTGCGGAAAAGAGTTGAAAATGATATGAGAAAGTATAACTGTGAACCAAGAAAAGCTGTAGAAGAGAATAAAAGTCTCAAGAATGTCAAACAACATTTTGGTATTGGTAGGAAATTTATATCTGCAATAAGAAAAAAAGATGGAATTATTACTAAAAAGAGAGATGACATCATGAAATTGGTAGAAGATTTTTATCAAGAATTATATAGTAATAAAGAACAAGTACCTCCTATAACTATTACATCTTCCGAATTGCCCAGAATTTTAAATGAAGAAGTGAGACATGCAATTAAATATATGAAGAAATGAAAGGCTCCAGGTAATGATGGAATTATAATTGATATATTAAAAGAAGCAGGTGAGGAAATAGAAAAAACTTTAGCAAAATTATATACGAAATGTCTAAATGATAAAGCTGTATGGGATGATTGGAAAAATGCAGTAATAATATTAAGATTTAAAAAAGGTGATAAAGAAGATATTAGAACTTACAGCCCTATCAGCCTTTTATCAGTTTTATATAAAATTTTACCAAGATAATTACAACTCGTCTACAGAGAACATTGGATTTCCACCAACCAAGAGAACAAGCTGGATTTAAAAGTGGTTTTAGTATAGTAGATCATATCCAGGTATTGAAAGAAGTTATAGAAAGGTCAAGTGAATATGAGTTGTCATTATGTTTTGGATTTGTAGATTATGAAAAGGCATTTGATTCTATAAACATTTCTTCAGTGATTAAAGGATTGGATCATCAGGGTATAGATCCAGGATATTGTCATATTTTAAGAATATTTCAGCAACAATTAGATTACATAATGATACTAGTAAAGTCAACATTGAGACAGGGTGACTCCATATTTCCAAACTTATTATAGCAGTGTTGCAAGAAGTATTTTGTGGATAAAAATGGGAAACTAAAGGAGTGAAAGTAAATGGAGATTATTTAAGTCATTTATATTTCACAGATGATGTAGTTGTTTTTGCTAATAATGCTTTAGATCTATGGGAAATGTTGCAATAGTTATCAGATGAAATTAGGACTAAAGATAAATGTTAAAATGACTACAGTAATGTTTAATGAATTTTCTCAAAATATGAAAATAAAGATTGTTTATAATGAGTTAGAAGAAATTAACAGTTACAAATGCCTTGGTCAGATTATTAATACTGATGGAAACATAATGGATGAAATTAATCATAGAATTAAACTTGTTTGGAGTGCTTTTGGTAGAAATAACTTGATACTAAAAGGAAATATATCTATGTGTTTGTAAAGGAAGATTTTTAATAAATGTGTTTTACCTGTTCTCACTTATGGATCTGAGACTTGGACACTTAATAGAAGAGCAATACATGCTTCAGACCACTCAAAGAAGTATGGAGAGATGCATGTTGGGAGTAACAAGAAGAGATCGAAAACGCAATATATCAGTGAGTGACAATAAGGTGTAACTGATTTTATTGAAAAAAATTAAAAGATTAAAGTGGACATATTGCTAGAAGAGATGATAATAGATGGACAATTGAAATCTTAAACTGGATTCCAAGAGATTGTAGAAGACCCAGGAAGAGACCACATGTGAGATGGATAGATGAAATAAGAAAGTGTGCAGGGGTGATGTGGAGAAGAGAAGCTAAATATTGGAGGTGGATTAAACTTGGAGAGACCTTCATCCTGCAGTGGATTGATAATGGTTGATGATGATGATGATAGATTGTATTGTTGACAATTTCTCAGCTTCATTAATTGATAGCATATTTATTTTTCTCTTCATCACTTCCAGCAGTCTACATAAGTAAAGTTCTTTTTTTTTCCTCTGATATTATACAATCAATATTAGGTTATGATTATTAACAAATTCTAATAACCATTACTAAAATGACAGTTCATAAAAGCTTCGTAGTGACTTGAAATTATACTTGAATAATATGTCTAGAATTCTCATTACGATGTATAGCATTTTCCGTAGATTTCAACAATTATTAACTTACGAGATTGTGATCAAAACAAACACTGGCAAACTTAAAAGAATTAATAATAATTATACTTGAATTTATTTACTGTTTGTAATCTCTACAGATTTTTGCGAGTATCTAGATGTTTTAAAGAAGCTATAAATGAATTTCTAAATAGACAAACTTTAATATATATGAAACAACGGACACACTTGAATATTTACCAATTCACAATATCAACTAATAAACTATTATTTATTTTGATTAATGATTACAGTGCTGTAAAGATTACTTTTTTTTTTTAATTATTTTTACATAAAATAATCTTTAAAAAAAGATCGTTTCTAAAAAATAAATTAATTTAAAATCAGGTGAAATTAGAATGTTATGTTGTGGAAGCAAATGTAAATAGTCGTGGTCATATTTTGATTTTTAAAAAAAATCATTTTTAAAAAAAAAAATTAAAAAAAAAAAAAGATCTATTTTTAAAAACAATGAATGTAAAATACATGGATTTATGACAGGATGAAATTCCATGTAACAGTATTAACAATCAAAAGAGATTTAAATAGATGTGACTTATACATTATTGACACCTTTATATTATACGCTGTGTATGTTTTAAGTAATATGTGTGTAGACGTTACCCTTGCAATAATATTGCGTTAGAGAGTGCTGTTTCCCCATGGGTAAACGTGGAGAAACAGTGCCACCCAATGGAGTGGGCTAGATCTTGGTGTAGCAGACAATGTAAACTAGATTTGTTTACGGGAATCAGCACCACCTAGGTTCTTGGTAGTGCTAGTAGCAGACGACATGAGTTAAATGGGCTTACACATTGCAACCAGCGCCACCAAGTGGGCATTTTGCTTCCAGATGGCTTGTGGAAGCTTCCTGTGCATATGTATGGTGAACAGCACCATCTAGCAGCTGGAATTTACATCGTCTGCTTTTTGGCCATTACTCTGGATATTTCTGTGTGTTTACACAGAAACAGTGCCTCTAGCAGCTGGGGTGCAGCTAACCAGAAAGTACCGATTTTCCATTTTTATGACATTTGTCTTTAAAACAATTTATAAGTAACATCTTAAAATACGCATCAATATCCAGTTCAGTTTAAAGATAGAGTTTTTAATTTGAACCAGTTAAAATAATTTTATTTTTGTGACTTCTAAATTTATATATTACACTGATGATTTTTTTTTGGAAATTCAAAAAATCATCTACACAATGTTTTCAAAGTTATTGTAATGATCCAATGGCATACATGATTTTTTTTCCGGTCATTTATAACCATTCATTGTCTAAAAAAAAATATTTTATATATTTATCATCTTTTATACATTATTACTTATTTTGATATATTGACTATTTATCAACATGTATTAGTTATTACATTTCATTATTTTATTCACATGGTTATTTACTAATGTTTTATTATTTAACACCTCCAGCAACAAATTGCACAGTCAAGCAGAGGGTAGAATACCAATGATAGATTAACCATCAACAATAACTATGGCTATATTGATGCTACACAAATGGACAACCTTGATCATCTTTCTTGACTATAGCACCCCTCCATACTTCTGGGCCAAACCTGCCATCAAAAAGCAATTTATTTATTTTTGACAACAAGTCTCAGGCACCATCTGGCCATATATTATATATATATGGCATGCTCAGATGAAAGGCACATGAACCCAGAACTTGAAATATACCCAGGCTATCTCATAATCTTGATCAGGGGACCCAGTGCAGCACTAACTAATTACACATGGAAATATTACTACTCTTTAAATTACTGGTGACACAATTAAAAGAGATAGAAAAAATACATACCAAGCAACATTTTAAGCACACACATATTTAAATAAATAATTTAACACAGAAAATAAATAAGTACACATTAATCATCAGAACATGAATATTACTCATTTTCCTTCATTTATAGTTCACTTCAATTTTAGAAATATATATCTAGATTATTTACAACCAAAAGGTATATTTACCTAGGTTTTTCATTAAGTTAAGATGAAACATTTACATTGGTTTTGATTTCCAACAGTTGATCTTTTGGTCTCCATTGATGGCTTCATAATTTCATTCTGTACTTCTGATGGACAATGGGAGAGAGAGTATACAGCAGCATCTATATTATAGATGAGACATTGATTCCAGGTGAGAGCAATTGTTGGAGCCAAGGACCCAGGGCATAAAGCCCAGCTGAACACTCCAAGATTCTCTAGCAATGCATGTTGCTACTTCTGCAGCTTCTATGTTTATATTTTCTGATGAACTGGTGAGCTGGAAAAACTGTGATTACTGATACTCTGCTGCAACTAAATTTTTGCTATACTTTTGCTGAAAAACTGGAAACTGCAAACTGTAACTTCAATGACACTTAAATGAAACTTCCACTGGAACTTGAATGAAAGTGGAAACAATGGACAAGCTGCCCTTTTTATAGCTAACTCTTCTATTGTTTATTTTTTTATCATAATTTTAATTTAGTTTAATTAATTTTACATTTTTATCTAATCTTTTTTTCTAGATTCATCTATTATCTTATCACATTTATGCCAATGCATTAGTGTACAAGATTTTCTAATTAATTCTATTATCAGTTTTATTTTAAAACATTTCGCATTTATTTATTTTTTTAACATTTATTTTTTATTGTAAAATTTAATTTATAAAAAGAAGAGAGTGGATCTTAAATCTTTGTCTCACCTAATTCTTTTTCCCCACCCTATTCTTAATAAACAGTTTTATTCTAAAAAAAATTGATGCTATCTTTTATTTGATTTCATTTTTGCAATTCTTTTTCTTTTTCAAACTATTTTTCAGTTCTCTTTTTTCTTAATAATTTGTATATTTATTTCAAATTATAAAATATTTAATGTAGATAGACATATATGTGCGTGTTTTTACAATGTATATTTTGCAATGATCTAATAATAATTATTCAAAAATTTGAGTCCTTTATTGTAATGGAAGAAAAATCTTCAGAAACTTTTAGTGTAAATAGTTATCAACTTAAGAATTAAAACAGGGTATTCATAACTTTATATAGTGCTACTATTTTTTTCCAATTTATTATATAAAAATAGATATGGAATCTTATAGATGTAACATGAAGACATTAGAAAAATTGCATGGTAAGAATTTTCCATGTAACTCTAAAAATGCAATTGTCAAAATCAATTAAATCTACTTTGCAAATTTTCATCTTGATTGGAGTGATCATGAAAAGCAAATGAACAGTAATAGACTTCATAAAAAGTATTTTACAATGAATTTAAGCATGGTTTCGTAGGAGAAGCAAAATCTGTTTACATTATAAAGTTTATTTCAAAGATATTGTAAAGAAGTGCAATACTAAATGTTTTCAATTAAAAAACAAGCTGATGATAGAATAATATAGAGGATCGTTAATTAGGGGATTTGTAAATTGTTAAAAGTAAAGTTCATTACAAAAAAAATTGAAAAAGAGATTCATATCATATAAATCCCCCCCCCCACAAAAAAACAGCATATATGTGGACGTATTTATAATATGAAGATTCTTTTATATACTCATTGTAAAATTCATCTCTAATGTTTTATATTATATTATTCTTATTTTAATTAGCATCAACATAGTTATTATTTCTTTTTCAAACTTTTTTTTCTTCTGAAGTTAGAATAACAATAACCATTTTATAAATGGATGACGATGATTAATTACTCGCTTTTTCCCCTCAATTTTTAATCCAGATAATATTAGTTGCAAGGTAAATGGGCAATTTTAAGGTCACATTTGCTTTTGAGACACAAATCTGAAGTCATGTTATTATACATATATAGGTGTACATATATATAATAAAACCACATGAAATAATAGTTGAGTGCATCTTCCTATCATGCTTCTAATCTGAATTCAAATCTGAATTTAAAAATTTCTTCAGACAACTGAGAAATTCTAAAGAAACTTTAAACAATCCATACCCAACCTAACTAGCCACATAATTACCGAGTTCTTAATATATATATATAGTTGTTCGGATGAATAAATGATGAGAAAGTGCCATGCAAGCATACCATCAAGATAACTTTTACTCCTAAATCGTTACTCTAGATTAATTTAAACCAAACGGGACGATGTTTAAATGTTTAGCTAACTATTCTTATCTAGTCAGTAAAACAAGAAAAAAAAATCTATATAGACCCAAATAATTTCATTCCTCAAAGCTGTCTTCAAAAAAGAAAATAAATATAAAAAAATTCTTTTGAGTTACAAAAATTTAAAAAGAAGAAAAATCTGAGCAACTTAATCCCAGGAGTAAATAAAATTATCTCTCTTCAGACTCTTCCTTTAATTTGTTCCAATAGTCTGATTATTGCGACACGTATAAGTAACTGTGTTTTTCTTTAGTTAAAAAAGATCCTTTTTTTTTCTCATTCAGAAGAAATTGTTATATAAAATTTCTAAGCAAAGGAAATTACTTTTCAGATTTACTTTTCATCTTGTACACAGAACCAGACACATAAAAATAAAAATATATCTATTCAATTTCAAAATGCTTGCAAAAGATGCAAAAAAAAAAAAAAAATGTGATTAAGAAATTGGCAAGAAACTTTCGTGGATACACACACATACACGTAAATAATGAAACATAATTACGGCAAACATAATTTAATACTTCGACAGCTGTGGTAATTTGTGACAAAAAGTGTTTGCAATTTATTATAAAACATTTAAGACAATTATAAACTATTTAAAACAATACAAATATCAAGACATTTCTTATGGCAAAAATCTCAACTTCTTTGAAAAATATTGGCAAAAAATTTTTGATATCTGAACCATTTTTCCACTGCAAAAAAAAAAATGTAATCCCTCTAAATATTCAAATAGTCTGCAGTTGAAACTCATCTATGCAAATTAATGATAGAATCAAAAGAAGGTCAAGATAATTATATTACAATTATTCACTGCTCAGTTCTAATTAACTTGACATAACTTCATATATAAGAAATGTGTAATTTTTTAAAAAATAACTCAGCATAAAAATGTTACGCTTCTGAAATCATGAAAGATTGTTTTGGTTCATGCCAGTGTTTAAATATGTGATGACTTCTGAAATTATTCCACTGGTTTTGCAATTTTGTCACAATTTTTCATCAATTTCTCTTAGTAAGTGCTGATTTAGACTACAGTTGAATCTTGTAGGTTTAATCTAGCAAGAAGTTCAACATTCTTGAAAACCTTGATTTTGAAATATTAAACTAATATTTTTATACATTGTACAGGCTTAAACCTGCATTTATATATGTAATATATGCAGGGTTCGAACTCAGACTTTCACACGACCCACCACTCTCAGTGCCATCTCATATTGCTGACCCACCTGATCCCACACATGTTGAAAAGATAAATAATCACCAGTATTCGGATTTCATGCTAAACCAGCAATAGTGATGCTCCAGTTAATCAGGCACCAACAATTTGATTTGTTTTAAACTTATATAGATTCTCATTTCCATATCAGAGTTAAAAAGAATTAATATCAAACTTACTGACAGATATTTCTAACAAACTCTATAAAAAAATATTCTAGTCATAAATATTACAATTTCTGAGCCTATATGATGTTAAAAATATAATACTACTATACAACTGTTCCTATCACTTTGATCTATCCTTTCATATATGTTAAATATGTTACCTTTTAAAATAAACTATATGTAATAGTTTTAAACTAAAATAGCAGTAAATAAGTAGTAATAATATATAAATTAAGCAGAAGTAGTTTTGATTACATTGTAATCATTATCAACTAAATTTTTGCAGGAAAAGAGCAGATCTTACATGGTTATCCAAGAACTTAACTAATTCTCTACTTGTTATATAATCTTTAAATTGGTTTATAAAAAATGGCTCTTTAATTTTTCTCTTTTTATATTGCCTTTCTTAATATAGTATACTTGTATTCTGTTTTCTCAAGAATTTATAAATGTAAAATACGATAAAAGACAAATTCTACATACATTAAATAAGTTTAATAATAAGTCTTATAACATCAATATAAGTAAAACAATAAAAAAAATGAATACCTATGCCATTTTAAAATAACATTCAATCCAAATGTATTAAAGAAATATGAAATGATAAAGATATTGTTTAATTTTATGATCTTCCAAATACAAACTGGTTAATTAATAATTCTAAAAATCCTATTACTACAAAAAATGAAATATTATTTATCAAATTATGTGTGGATTCAAGAAATCATACAATGGTGAATTGAGATATGCTTTGAAAAAAAATTGAAAGAATACCAATTACTATGTAACTATATACAAAATGCTATAAATAATCAGTCCAATGCTGTCTTAGTTTTCTTTGGCCATGAAAAACCTTGCAATTTTAAGTTTAATTCAGATCACCAAAGAATATTATTTGAAGAAAGATGACATAAAAAGAAAAGAATAAAAAAGCCATTTCTATAAACTAATTTAAATATTGTATAATAAATAATTGTCGGAAAATCATGTGATATCTGTTGTTTTGCATGTATAAATTCAGTTGACAATGATTACAACATAATCAAAAGAACTTCTATTTAAAATTTCATAATCAAAAGGACATTACTACTATTTATGATTTATCATTATTATAATTTAAAACAATTACATATACCCAACACAAAATATTAATTGGAAAAAATTATAAGAAACTATTCCACCTATATTTTAATCAAACAATTACAATTTATTTGTAATTGCTTAGCAATAATCAGTAAAAGATGGTTATATCTCAAAGTAGCTCTCATAAATATGTAAAGACAATATATATTTTAACAATCATAAATATACATAGAACTATACCACCACAGATATTGATAAAACAATTCAATTCAACTATAAAACAAATTGTTTATAATCATTAAACAACAACCAGAAAAAGATGATTCTATCTTAAACTAGCTTAAAACAGGCAAAACTCACTATACGTATTGCCACACACAGCAAGCTAGAGTAATCAATGGATGTCAGAAGGCTTGTGCATAAAACTCCATCTAGTGCCTACTCATCCAACAGCCAGAAACTAGTCTGGGGATATTGGATGAGTAGGCACTAGATGGGGATTTTATGCACAAGCCTTCTGGCATCCATTGATTACTCTAACTTGCTGTGTGTGGAATACGTATAGTGAGTTTTGCCTGTTCTAACAACAGTTATACACAAGCATAAGAAGTGGTGGTCATGTGATGTTTATTGGCTTTAAACTAGCTTGTCATGGATATATAAAGATAATGTACACTTAAACAATCACAAATAAACATGAAATTTAACTTACCAACACTCATTTCTGTTTTTTTTCCATGATCTGTTTACTTCAAAAATAGCATGGTAGTTCTGTGGCTTTAGATCACTGTTTTACTGTTATAAACTAATATTAATATGGTTTTGTAGTTTTTTAAATGCAATTTTTGTGAGTCTACTTTTATTGATTTATGAATTTAAAAAAATCTGAAGAAGTCAATATGTTGTGGACAGTGAATTATCTTCTAATATCTAGTAATACTATTTTTCCAATGCATTCTTTCATTGTAATCTTGTTTTCAAGCAAAATTTTTGGAATAGGAAAAAAATGTTTTTTGCTTATTTATTAAATATTTCTAGTTATTTTTATACACTATTTCTTGATATTTAAAACATAAATAATACATATACACTTTTGTTTTATCATTTATATTTTATTTGTAAATGTACAAATTAATAAACTTAACATAATAGATACAAAAAAATTATGGTACAATTTGACCATGTTAATCATTTATCTGTCAGAACTGATACAATATTAAACTCTTTTCAAATATTATAATATTTTATAAAGCGCAGATGGTATTGAAATTAAACTGATAGACTGCAAACCTCTCAAGCGCTTATGACTATCAACAGCCAATCAGATCATAAACACTGAGACAGAGAATTTAACAAGAAAAGGGTGGTTCCACCCTCTTCTTTACTTGTCTTTCTATATATCCAAGCCAGTCTAAAGTACTTAGATCTGAAAGAGTGAATCTTAAATATCTTCACACTCAACTCACTGAGTTCAAATTACAAACATACAGCATGAAATCTTTCTTGTTAAATTCTCTGTCTCAGTGTTTATGATCTGATTGGCTGTTGATAGTCATAAGCGCTTGAGAGGTTTGCAGTCTCTCAGTTTAAATTCAAATATTATACTAATTATAAAGCATATATCAGATTTTAAAGTAGAGTTTGGTAAATTACTTGTTTGTTTGCATTTAAACAAAAATTAACATAAAAAAGACTTTTTTCTAGATTGTTTTTTTATTGTATGATATTTTATGTCCTTTCTTCTTATTTACGATTCAATTTCTCAATATATGCAAAATTCAAATATGATTTTTTAAAAATATATTTCATTTGTAAAATTAAATTAAACAAAATCACATCCAATTTATTGAATTTTATACAGAGATGAAACATGGAGCATTTTCAAAAACAGCCACCAGGTGTAATAACGGAAAATGTTTTGATTCAAGAGAATTAAATTAACCAAAGTATTATTATAACTTCTAATTAAACATTCTAAATTTAAATTATAATAGTAAAATAAACAAATATTCATTTTAATACCTTTAAACACACACCTGCCCAATAATTCAATACATACAGAACATATCCATTATAGTTTATAATAACAAAATAATAAGAGTTTAAACTTTTAATTAATATAACAATTTTTATTTATTTTTTCATCTCATTTTTACCCAATTAAAAAAAAGAAACAGAACGAAAATAAAATCTAATCAATCATACATAAATTAATTTGTTTTTCTAGTTATCACAGATGTTTATGAGGGGAGGGGGTAGAATTAAATTTTTTATTACTTTTCTAAAAAAATCAAAATTAAAAAAAAAAGTTTTTTATTATACAAACTCTCTCTCTATATATATATATATAACTTCATCTAAGGCTAAGCAGTTTACATGTTTAAGAAAATTTATCTATAGACTTCTGCCGGTCTGCAAAACTTTATTCTTATTTTTGCCGGTCTGCAAAACCTTATCCTTATTTTTCCATAGGTATGAAAAGGTTGAAGACCACTGCACTATATAATGCTAACTGTAGAAAATATATAAAGAAATATACACAGTGATAAAATAATCTAATCCAAGTATTATGCCACCTATTTATAATTGGTTTGCAGTAACCATAAAAAGTGGTTCCACTTTGAACTAGCTTATCATAATTATAAAAAGATAATGTATATTTAAAAAATCATTAATATATAAAAAAACAATCCCATCCATATACTAACAAAACAATCCAGTTCATTTATAGAAAGTGGCATTGTAGATAAACTGGATTGTTTTACCCACCCAATAATTCAAAACATATGGGATATATCCATTGTATAATGCTGACTGTAAAAAATATACAAAGAAATATACATATTGTTAAAACAATCCAATCCAATTACAATGTTAGTTATTTAAAATTGCTTAGCAGAGACCAGGAAAAATAGTTCCTCCTTAAACTAGCATGCCATAATTATATAAAGATAGTGTATATTTAAACAATTATCTAATACATAAAAAATAATCTCATCCATATACTGACAAAACAATCCAGCTAAACTACAGCAAATGTTATTATAGATGAGCTGGATTATTTTATTGACAGCGGTTTACATATATATAATTATATTTTGTTTTTTGGAGTTAAAACAAATCATCTTTATTTATAAATGGTCATTAATGACAGTGATAATATATTTGTGCAATATTCAAATAAACAAATAATATATAATATGCAAGTACAAAATAGAGTTAACTAAATAAATAAATCATCTAGTATTAATACTAGCAATCAAATATTTCATTATCACTTGAATTGAAAAAGATCAGAAAATTTTAAGGATCATTTGAATTATTTACCTAAAAAGATTTCATTAGTGATGTGTCAGCCATAAAATTCACAAATAATTATATCCAAATCATACATAAATAAAATAGCTTTAACTTTTAATGTAGAAAGTAAAGCTATATAGACTAGGGTAAATGCCATACATCATTTTCACAAATAATAGATTTATATAAAGTTTTTTCAAAGATATTTATTGCAAATGACATAGCTGATACATATCTGAAAAAACAATTGAATTAGCTATTAATGACAGAAAAAAACCTAAGTTGTCCCACAATTTGATTGATAGTATTTATCATTACATACTCTGTATTGTTTTTTGCAAACAACTCTAATACATAAAAATATTGTATTAATATATCACATAGCTTTGTGTCTCCAAATATATTCCATATAGGATATATATGTGTATGTTTACACTTATTGTTTATTGTGTTAAATTGATTTTTTTTTTTTTTAAATTGTGAATAATTTAGAACATATTTATGTTCTATATTAAACTTTAGAGGTATTGGTTTCATAAAAGATTTGTGCATAGCTATCAAATTATTAATGATATAACTGATATGTAATTGGTATAAATATAGTTGATAGAAATTCAAATTCTATTGTACTACCTTATGTTATTTTTCATTCCAAATTGCTATAAAATGTCTGACCGAGAGCAATATGATTAACGGTTCTCATTACTTAATTAATAATGGCTAATTATTATTGTTTCCTTATATATATATATATATATATATGGAAGTAGGTAAAAAATGGTTTCATCAGTGAAAATGTAAATATAGTTTTTGAGTTTATCCAACCATATGGTAGCTGGTTATTAATATTATAGCATCTATATTAAGTCTAAATCTTGCCTACAATTACATACATAAAATGGTTGTTACAAAAGTTATTTTTAGAGACTGTCTATTTTTTGTTACTAGTGAAAGATACTTTTTATTCCAGCTAAAATGTTAGAACTGTTTAATATAACAAGTACCCCGACATTATATATTGGAATAAATCTAAAAACCCTTCTTTGTCTATATATACATACATGCATGCAATAACTTAAAAATAAATATTACTTCATGTTTTTATCTTATTAAATCCAAAAAACTGTAATCAAATTGTTATAAAATATTTTAATTAATGTATAAAAGTATATTAAGTAAAAAAAAAAACACTTCAATTTGGTAGAACTGTTATTATAAGCTCTTTTTATTGTTATTGTCATTGTTGTTAATATAAAATCTTCATGACAAGCAAATCTCTAGTGATTTGTTTTAATTAGATTTAACTTGCAAATAGTTTTTCAATTACAATAATTTAAAATAATTTGATTGTTTTAGATTATCGACTTTGGCGTAGGCAAATAATAAAAATAATCATAATTTTAAGTAAAAAACATTTAAATTTTAAATACATATATGCCAATGATGTACAATAAATTAATAATATTTTAAATAATTACATATAAGTTAAACTATTTCTTATCATTTAATTGAATAGTTAACTTCTTTTTTTTTTAATTTTCTAATTTTATTTATATTTTTCCTGTACATTTAACTATTAATAAAAACATACTGGTTAATATGGTATTTTTTTATTTCTTCTTGGAGTGTTGTGAACTGACCAAGTGATACTCTAATACAGGAATGGAACCATGATTGTTAGATTCACAAATATTGAATTTAAATGATGCTCTAAACAATTAGCTATTCAATTGATAGAATAGCTTATTTAGTTTTTAAAAAATATCGCAAATTCAGTATTTGTGAATCCAAAGATCACAATTCATTGTCCATGCTATCTATCATTTGTTAGATCAGCAACACTTGAAGTCGCGACCCCCAGGGGGGTCGAGACTACTGAAAGGGGGTCGCAAAGATCTGATACTTTTCAATCATTATAAATAAAATTTTAAAATTAGTATACACACTACGTACAAATATAAATACAAATAAAAATCATACAAAATACTATTGTAGTTTTATTATAACTATTTTTTGAAAAAAGTGGCAATGCAAAACTGTTATGTAGGGCCTATAAATGAAAATATGGAAGTAGCATTTAAAATAATAAATACAACACGCTCCTCGATTTTCAACTGAACGTTCGACATTGATGTCTGGCCGCGGGTCAGTGTTTGCAAGATAACTTAGTGTTATAAGTACCCAGACGCGCATCACCTTACAGCTTACATACAATACGGAAGCATAATCAAGCTAGGCTAGGCAAATCGGATATTATTTTTATAAAATAATAATAAAAAAAATTAAATGAAAGCTTCTTTTTGGCGTCTTTGTGATACGGTGCTTTGTGCGTGACATTTGAACAGATGCGTCGGGGTTGATCTGATCGTAGTTTGTTGTCATTGACTGGTAAAGTTGAGTGTAGTTATTTTCTGTTTGTCTTCAGTTTGGATCAGTTTGTCTTCGTAGTGACATGTGTGTATTTACTGTGTAATTTTCAGTTGGTGTTTTTAATTATTTTAAAGTTCATTTTGTTTAATTATTTATTATTATTTACATCATGGATAAATGTAATTAAAATTCAACTAATAAGTCTGACGCCGTCACACCAAGTTGAGGTCAAATCCGACTTCTAGCAAAACAAAAAAGAAAATATGAATCATATTTGAGTATGTTCATGCTCTTCTCAACAATGAAGAACAACAGTGTGTAATTTGCAAGAAGTTGGTGCAGAAAGATGAATAAAACTGGAATTTGATCTAAACTATTTCAAAAAGAATAGAATATTTTGGGTTTTGAAACATCAAATAAAGAACAGAACATTTGGAGAAGTATGTTTTGAATGATAATATCTATTGGTCGTATGAAGTTTCGTATTTGATAGCAAAAGAAAAAGTACTATTGGAGAGCAACTTTTCCTGCAGTTAAGAATGTCTGAAATTGTTCATGGAAAACAGTATGTGTGAAATTAGTAAAATTCCATTATCAAATGACACTGTGTAAAAGAATTTCAGACATTAGAATGATAATTTCAACAGTTCTTATGAGGTAAAGACAGTCAAAGTTTGATAAACTGAGGTACAGAATTTCAAAAATGGAATTGATTTTGTAAGATATATTTATGAGGGAAGTTCATGAAGATATACTGTTTTGTGTCCTCTGGAAGGTATATGTGGAAAAGATATATATAAAAAGTAAATGAGTTTTTGAAAAAGAAGGATTAAATTGGAAAATTGTGTGGTGTGTGCGTGGGTGTGCAGAATGACGGAAAGATCTTGGTTTTACAGCATTTGTTAAAGTGGAAATGATCATATTACATTTACACATTGTATGATTCACGAGAGGCCTTGTTGTAAAAATTGACAGAATTAAACACTGTGTTTTGATGCAGTCAAAATCATCAACTTTATTAAAGTCGAGCATAATAGTCGATTGTTTAAAATTTGTGATTGATATGGATTCGGATTATAAGTTTTTGTACATGTGAGTTAGGTGGTATCAGAGGTCGAAGTTTGAAACGATTATTAACTTTAAAAGATGAAGTTCTTATATTTCTACAGAGCAAAATTCTAATTTGGGATTATTTTCGATAATTTATGGTCTCAAGTATGTTTTGGAGATATTTTGATAAAATCAATGATATGAATTTATCAATGCAGGAGTCTGCTAATATGTTTATGTTAAAAATAAACTTGAGGTTTGTTAAAAAATTCTTATATGGAAGAACAGAGTGGAAAGTGGATCGTCGAAATGTTTCCATTTACTGGAGTATATAATTAGTAACAATATTTCAAAAAAGATACTCCTATAACAAAAATTATAGTTAATCATTTGAAGGATATGGAAGTTTACATGATAGGTATTTTCCCAATGATATCGATACACAACAATGGTTTGCAATCCATTTTCAATTGAAATGGAAGAAATTAATTTTTAAACTTAAAAGCACAGAAGAATTTGGAATTAACAAGTGATCTATGTCAGATTTTCTCAAGTGTGTGATGAATTTTGGATAGAAATCAAATCAGAATATCCCTACTATCGGAATGGAATGAACAAATTATGATTTTGTCAACATATTTAGGAATCAGTTCCACATTTTAATAAAATAAAATACGTCACTTTAATAAGTTGAAAATTTATTACTCTGTACTAAATTGAGCTGGTTTATTATTTGTGTAAATAAACATCCATCGTCACATTAATATTGTTTGTGTTATAATATGTTTTCTTATAAAAAAATTGTTCAAAGTTATTTTTCTATTGAATAAATTTATATATAGTTTATGTCATTCTATTTATTGTGTTTATTCGACGATATGTATTTAATTTATATAGGAAATGAATGGGGTATTTATCTATTATTTACATTGTAAATAGTGCAATATTATCTACATCTATTAAAAAAATTTTTTTATTGAGGAGGGGGGTTTTTAAATTTTTAATTTTTAAAGGGGGAGTTATAAAAAAATTAAACTGGTTTGTTAGATCAGCAACACTTGAAGAAGGAGAAGAAATTTAATCAGATGGTGGAAATAGTTTAATATACAATTGCAAGTAAAATAGTTACACCACAAACCTTCAAACAATCACTAGAATCTGAATGTTCTTTTTTTCTGCTATAAGAAAAATAAAATTGATTAATAAGCAAAATGAAAGTATGACACAGATATCAAATAAATTTATTAATTTATAAATATTTACTTAAATATTTTTGGCTTCCATTTTGATTTTCTATAACTTTATTTTAATGTGCCTATATATATTAATTAACTTACTAGAGGGAGTTTTTGTTGTTGTTGTTGTTTTTTTGCTATTCAGAATTAAAATAAAATAATAAATCATACCTCCACTAAATAACAAAGTCTGGCTGTTATGAAGATTTAAGTCCACAAATAAGTTTATCCAAATAATAGAATTGTACAAAGCTGGATTAATAGTCCTATATTTCATTGTATAATTTGCCTTTTTAACATAGCTATCACAATATTTAAAGAAGTAGTACAATTTCATATTTAATCAGATTTTTTTTTACATTCTTTTTCATTCCTTAGACATACTTTAATATTTTTATTCTATCTTTTGATACTTAATTTTTCTTTTCTTAAAATGTAATAGTACATTTTTATTAACTAATTTATGATAAAATATTAAAATACTTATGTTTCTTTATTTACATCAAATTCATGCCTTTACTAGGCCAAGATGGTAAGAGAATTTAAAAAGACTATGCTGGTTTAATATATATAATAAAGAATGAAAATGAAGAGATATCCATATAAATAGAAATGACCTTTAACCTTTGGTGTTACCAAGAAATTATCAAGTACTACTGATTGACAAGCCCTGAGGCCAAACCAGTTTTTTCATTAAACCTATTAGCTTTTTGTTGAAATAAAAGGAGTCACTTTTACTTCAAACCCAAGTTCTTATATGGATTTAAACCCATAATAATCCTTGGAAATATTTAATTCAATATATATTTATATATTAAGTCTAATAATGCTCAAGGCTAAATGGATTTGTAAGTAACCATTAAAAACCAGTCAATAGTTAGACAATACCAATATTGATAACAATCAATAATTTTAAACTGTTGCAAGGAGATTGACTTAACAACAGTTTAAAATTTTTGATTGTTAAATCTCAAATAGGCATATAACAACAAATAAACGAATAATTTTCATTATGATGCAATGATTATATGCAAATGAAAATGATTCAATTAAATTCAAAAATTATCATTCAATACACCAAGTATACATCAATATATTTAAATAATAAAACATATATATTCAGTTACTTAAGAGAAAAACTGATGTTCTAGCATTTAAATGCTAGAGCAATAGTTTTTTTGTTTTAAATAAACTGGATTTATTAATTTTATTCTGCTATGCCTCACAAAATATTCAATTTATTAATATTAGAAATAAAAATATTTCATATTTCCCAATGCTTGTATCTCAATCTAAAATATTATAATATCTAACTATATTTTATTGTATAATTTATATTTTGGCTATGATAACAGCAGATAGTTATATATATATATATACAATCTTTTCAAATTTATATTTATAATATATATATATTTACCAGTATATACAATCTTTTCAAATTTATATTTGGAAAACATGTCATGGAGGGGCTCTTCCGTCAATATATATAGATAAAATTTTTGAGATAAAGTTTTAAAATAAATTATTTCAAAATCAAACATATTCAGATCACAATAAATACTTATGTCAGCTTTAAACAAGACAAAACATGTTCATAAAAATTGCTGTTTATTTTTTAACAAATAATCTTTTAAAATTAATTATTAATACATTGTACAGGCTTAACACCTGTTATAAATGTAATATATATGGGATTCGAACTTCAGACTTTTACATGACCCACAACTCTCAGTGCCATCTTATTTTGCTGACCCACCTGATCACACACATGTTGAAAAAATAAATATTCACCAATATATGTATTTCTTGATAAACCAGCACTCATCAGTTGGTCCAGATTACCATCTCCAAACATATATATAATCAATACTCAGCTTTATATTAAGATAGCCAATCTTCATACTTTAATAGACAGAATTCAAACTACTCCAATGCACAACTTGTCAGCCTTCATTTTATTGAAAATCTGATAATGAATGTTCAATGCTCTTGTTAGTGCCAAGGTTGTCATCCTACCCATGTTAACATTTTTTAGTCATTCTGACCCCTCGTATACAGGAGAATAATCCATTTATACATACATAAGTGAGGGATGAACAGACCTTTTTATGCATTATTTATACAAATTAATACATTGTACAGGCTTAACACCTGCATTTATATGTGTAATATATGCAGGATTTGAACTTCAGAATTTTACCTGACCCACAACTCTCAGTGAACATGGGTAGGATGACAATCTTGGCACTAATGTGGGCTTTGAACATTCCATCATGAGATTTTCAATAAAATGGAAGGCTGAAGAGTTGTGGGTTGGAATAGTTTGAAGCCTGTCCATTAAAGTATGAAGATTGGCTATCTTAATATAAAGCTGAGTACTGATTGTATATATGTGTAGAGGTGGTAATCTAGACCAACTAGTGAGTGCTGGTTTAGCATGAAATACATATATTGGTGATTATTTATCTTTTCAACATGTGTGTGATCAGATGAGTCCACAATATAAGATGGCACTGAGAATAGTGGGTCATGTAAAAGTTTGAAGTTTGAATCACACATATATTAATTATTAATGTAAATTTAATTGTTACTTAAATTCTTTTTTAGAAAAAAAATAATAATAAATATTGTAATTACTATACTAGTTATTACGTGTAATGTAAAAATCATCATCATTACCATTTTGACAATCATATTTATCAATAAAAGGAAAAATCAACAAACATTAAATCAATAGGCCTTAGCAGAAAGTTTCCATAAGATTAAAAAAAAATTAAGTGCATTATTTTAACATGTTTAACAATTAAACATTATCACAAATTTTGGTGAGGATTAAATAGAAAACAATAACAAATTATCACTAATAATTTAGTCTATGCATGGCCTGTTGTAGTTGTAGAGTGGTAAATCATGGAGCTCAAAATGCATAAATCATGCCCCAGTTCCAGCACTGCTTATGAATTTCTGAATAATAAACTATTTGATTACTTTTCCTAATAAATTTTTTAAGATAATCACAGAATCTGCTACATCTCTTCAAACAAGAAAGTAACAAATTGAGTGCAACAGTTTCATTCAATTAACTGAATCACAATAATTTTTTTGTTGTGTTACTTTACCCAATTTGAAATCATTCTGTGATTCTTTAGCTTTCAAAATCCTACACTAAATGGTAATGACTTTATTCTATACCAGATGTAGCTGGTTCATAAAGGCCATGTTTTTTGTTTTGTTTTTAAATTGGTTACTTTAACAAATTTTTTAAAGATTTAATGTAAATTAAACAAAAAATTTTAATATTACATAAATAAATGTGAAATTAATAACTTGTTAAGTGCATACTCATTACATAATTAATATATATTAATTAATAATTACAACTTTAAATTGTCTTAAAAGATGTCTAACTATAAGAGCTTCACAATGACTCATTGTAAATCAAAAGATTTCACATATGTTAGCTTGTATAGAAATTGTGGCCTTAATTGGTGAAGTATTTAATAGCTTCACACTCTCAAATCAAAATGCTTTAGATTTGCCTATATAATTAAAAAGTAGGTTAAAAATAAGAATGGCCATTCTTGTCTTTTAAAGGCCCTAATCATGTGTTAAGGTTTGTAAATGTCCCTACTGTCATATCTAGGCACATAGTCTTAAGGTTATAGCCTTCATAAATATTAATAAATAAATGTGATAAATGTAAACATTCATTTTTGTCTTATGGTTTATTAATGATGGAATTACTTCCTAGCTAGTCTGAAAGGCTGTTGTTTTTGTAAAAAAAAATTTAATCTGCTGTTTTAACAATTTTTTTTTTTGCTTTGCAGAAATACTTGCACTGATTAAAATGCTTGTAATCAAACTAAGCCTCTAAATTTAAATTTAAATTTTTAAATATACCTGTTACATTTGATATGTGAATTTGACAAAATTACAAAAACTATTAATGGTGAAATTACTTTCTTGCATATTCTTTTAACTTCAAAAATAGTTCTAAATACATAATGAATAATAATTAAAAATTAAATATTGCTTAATACTGTACTATTAATTATAAATAAAATAGAAATTCATATAACATTACATTACTAGCCAAAAAAAAACTTTTTTTATTAAAATTCTTCCACAACCATGGTTTCATCTATTAACAAATAATTTTTTCAAGTAAAATTCAACTAAACATATAACATATATATATATTATAATTGTCGGGGGAGATCATTGAGTCTTACCGTATCTGTGCTACAGGGTGCCACCAGGCTATCTGAACCTGGAAAATTTATAGAGTAGGCAGATACACACTGTTAAGATCTTACTTTGACATATATATTTTATTCTGACCATCAGCCCATGCCACTAGCTCATGGAGATGCCGAGATTTAATATAAAACTTGCTTAAAAGATATATGTTAATATTTTTAAAAAAATGAAATAACCCATTGCCAGTAATTAACACACAAACATTTATTAATGCACATATAAATAAAATTGAGGAATAAAATTTATTATTTTAGATTGGTTATTAATTTTTAAATTTAAATTTTTATTTTAAACAATCCACACAGATAAATTTAATAATATTTTATTAGAGTGTTGAGTATGAATAAACTACATAGATTGCATTTGAAGAGAAAATATTCTATCCCTTATTTAGCTTTAGGCCAAAAGTTTGCATTCAAATTAATGCCAATCTATCTGATACATCGATGTATGCAATGCAGCATGAATATGATGGCACAATACCATACTGTCAGGAATGCACATCTGAACAGCATGGTTATAGAAGACAATGACTCTCATCCAGTACAAGAATGCTACATCTGTCTG
The DNA here is from genome assembly GCA_028023455.1 of Epiperipatus broadwayi. NCBI lineage: Eukaryota > Metazoa > Onychophora > Udeonychophora > Euonychophora > Peripatidae > Epiperipatus > Epiperipatus broadwayi. The sequence goes on along the minus strand of JAQFVV010012761.1, from coordinate 113,670 downwards.
GTGAGAACAATAAAAAAATCCATAGGAAGGGACTGCATTTTCCATCTTACTATCCCATTCCATAGGCTAGGGGTGATCCAAGGAGCAGGGAATACCATCTGCTTCCAATGGTCGGTGAGAAATGGGCCTTATTTTGCCCAAGTGCAGCACATAATATGATCCTGCATGTAGCGGATCTCATGCTACATTTACTAATTACACCAATATATTCAATCGATTTACCCGATTTAACTACAAAACAAATAACTTAAGATTAATCTTCCCTTAATTAATTAATATAACTTTACAAATCTATGCAGCCATTCATGCCCGACTTAAATTTAACATTTATATAATTTAGTCAATAAATATTAAAAAACATGGAAATGATTAAATTAACAAACTCAAATATATAAAATTAAACATTATTAATTGATTTTGAAATCTTAAAAGTCAGATAAAAATTAATTTTAAAAATTAGGTTTAGTTGATTATTAAAAGCTTGTCAAATCTTGACAAAAGTTCTTAATTACTTTTAAATTTTACAGTTCATATCTTACAGTAGAAGAGTCCCAGTTCCTGGTGCCAATTCCCATGAAGTCTTTATTGGAAGACTGGTCTGATGTTCTGGAGGTGGCCTTAGCTGGTTCAATCCTGGTATTATTTTATTGCAGAACCAATATGATTCAGAGTCTGCAATAGTACCATTCATAATTCATCAGTCATTTCATTTGAAATAAGAGAGAGGGTGCAAAGTGCATCTTATCACACATCTCAAAAACAAATGAAGCTGGAACTGTTCTAATTTGATTATTTTTTCTTCTTATACCAATCGTCCAGATTCACTGAACATGGTTTCCTGTTCCAAATTTTCATTAAGGTCTGAGCATTGGTTGCTGCTTCTATTGGACATCTAATTTTTTTTTATATCTTTCATCTGACTTTTTTATATAAGAGCCCCAAGGGCTAGTTTGCTTTTCAATAATTAATAACACAATCATTTCCATTTACTGAGGTTACATAAGAATCTTTTTAATTTATGTTACTTTTTACTAAAAATATTTTATATTTAGATCTTTACCTTTTTTTATAAAAAAGTACTTTCAAATACTTTTTTTTATTTAAAAAATAATAATTTTAAAGTTTTGCATCTGTGCAAATATATATACATTTAACAACTCTTAATTTTTTAGCTTTTAGTTTTTATTTATGAACTTAAGTTTTTATTTTAATTTTAAATTAATGTAATGGCATATTTTATACGTTACATATCAGTGAACTTTCTCAAAAAACAAAAACATTAAAAAAAAAATTTACTTAGTGTTAGTAATTAAGTTACACAAATTGATTATATATGAAAATTTCAAAAGGACAAAACTTTGATTAGTAATTACAAAAACAAATATAATGATAAAAAAATTGTTCTGTTGATTCCTTACTACCAGCTAAATTTCTGCCCCCTCCCTTCCAAGTATCTTTTCTCCTACTTTTAATTATTACTTAGGCAAGTTAAACGGTTTGATTTTAAATAACACTTTTTTTTTAAAAAAAAATTATTTATATTAACTATTACATTTTTATTCCTAGCACTTATTTTTATATATGTGCAATTTTTCTTACTGGCAGTACTTTTTACACAAAATTCAAACTATAACTTTATGTTAATACAAAAAATATATACACATTTCAGAAAAAATGTTACTGGCATGATTTAATTTTGAAATTCTTAGGGTACTTGTGGTTTATTCAACATCAGCCCCACATTGGGTGCCAATTATAATGGTCAGGGAAGATCATTGGGTCTTACCATATCTGCACTACAGGGCAATACCAGGCTATTTGAACCTGGAAAATTTATCAAGTAGGCAGATATGCATTGTTAAGATCTTACTTTTCCTTATATATTTTATTCCAACCATCATCCCATGCTACTGGATCATGGAGATGCAGAGATATAATATAAAACTTGCTTAAAAGAAATATATTAATATTTAAAAAAATGAAATAAGCTACTGCCAGTAATTAACACACAAACATTTATTAACGCACATATAAATAAAATTGAGGAATAAAATTTATTATTTTAGATTGGTTATTAATTTTTAAATTTAAATTTTTATTTTAAACAATCCACACAGATGAATTTAATAATATTTTATTAGTGTTGGGTATGAATAAACTGCATAGATTGCATTTGAAAAGAAAATATTCTATCCCTTATTTAACCTTGGGCCAAAAGTTCACATTCAAACTAATGCCAATATATCTGATATATTCAATGCAGCATGAATATGATGGCACAATACCATACTGTCAGGAATGCACATCTGAACAGCATGGTTATAGAAGACAATGACTCTCATCCAGTACAAGAATGGTACATCTGTCTGGTGAGAACAATAAAAAAAACTCCATAGGAAGAGACTGCATTTTCCATCTTACTATCCCATTCCATAGGCTAAAGGGATGATCCAAGAAGCATAAAATACCATCTGCTTCCAATGGTCGGTGAGAAATGGGACTTATTTTGCCCAAGTGCAGCATATAATACGATCCTGCACGTAGCGAATCTCATGCTATATTTACTAATTACACTAATATATCCAATTGATTAACCTGATTTAACTACAAAACAAATAACCTAAGATTAACTCTCCCTTAATTAATTAAAATAACTTTACAAATTTATGCAGCCATTCATGCCTGACTTAAATTTAACATTTATATAATTTAGTCAATAAATATTAATAAAAAATGGAAATGATTAAATTAACAAACTCAAATATATAAAATTAAACATTATTAATTGATTTTGAAATCTTAAAAGTAAGATAAAAGTTCATTTTAAAAATTAAGTTTAGTTGATTATTAAAAGCTTGTCAAATCTTGACAAAAGTTCTTAATTACTTTTAAATTTACAGTTCATATTTTACAGTAGAAGAGTTCTGGTTCCTGGTGGCAATTCACATGAAGTCTTTATTGGAAGACCAGTCTGTTGTTCTGGAGGTGGCCTTAGCTGTTTCAATCCCGGTATTATTTTATTGCAGAACCTATATGATTTGGGGTCTACAATAGTACCACTCATAATTCATCAGTCATTTCATTTGAAATAAGAGAGAGTGAAAAGTGTGTCTTATCACCCATCCCAAAAAAAATCAAGCTGGAACTGTTTTAATTTGAATATTTTTTCTTTGTATACCAATTGTCTGGATTCACTGAACATGGTTTCCTGTTCCAAATTTTCATTAAGGTCCAAGTGTTTGTTGCTGCCTCTATTGGACATCTAATTTTTTTTCATATCTTTCATCTGACTTTTTTATATTAAAGCCACAAGGGCTAGTTTGCTTTTAGATAATAACACAATCATTTCCATTTACTGAGATTACATAGAAATCTTTTTCATTTATGTTACTTTTTACTAAAAATATTTTATATTTAGATCTTTACCTTTTTTTATAAAAAAAAGTACATTCAAATACTTTTTTTTATTTAAAAAAAATACTTTTAAATATTTGCATCTGTGCAAATATATATATACATTTAACAACTCTTAATTTTTTAGCTTTTAGTTCTTATTTACGAACTTAAGTTTTTATTTCAATTTTAAATTAATGTAACAGTATATTGTATACTGTTACAATATATATATATATATATATATATACCCACAAAATAAAATAGCCTTCCTATCATTCACTTCAAAAACTAACTTCCTTTAACATCAAAGGATGACTTCAGGAGATTAACTTTGATTTTAAAAAATTTAATCTGAGACCATCAGTGAATAATGGGAAGGATATTTTGTTTTGTATATATATGTTGTATGTTAAGTTGAATTTCATTTGGAAAAAGTCTATTTGTTAATAGATGAAACCATGGTTGTGGAAGAATTTTAGTAAAATTTTGTGGGTTTTTTTTGGTTAGTATTGTAATGTTATATAAATTTCTATTTTATAATGAATAATAGAAATTCTTTTGGATTCTTAACAAAGACTAGTACAAATGTCCAACCTGAAAAATGATCCATTTTGAAACTGGTAACTATAAAAAGAAAATCCATATCTTACATTCACAAAGATCATCCATATTAAAATTAGTTTTTTGCTAAATTCTTCAATTACTAATATTGCAATACGGAATTTTTTCTTCATCTTACACATTCATTAAGTGACTCAAAGCAGGATCTTTAGCATCATAATAGCTAACCTTCTCAGCCTTTGTTCTGGATTAAGCTTAAGAAATCTGGCAGTGAAATAAATCAAGCATATAGTCACAAAATACCCTTTAGTTATTTTTTGCATTTTATTCATATGTTGATTTGTCATATCCTTGTCATTCTGGACTTTTCTTTTGGACAGTTAGCTTCACCATTTTGAATCATCTTCTATATAAAAACCTAAATATTTGTTGCAACTTTTGATAAGAACGCTTTCTAAAATCATCGTTTTCATCTATAAACCTATGACATTTTTTTATTATAGTCATTACTTCATTAGGTTATCTTATAACTTACAATGGTATTGTGTTGAATGTAGCTATGATTTATTATTTTTAAATATTAAATATGAAAGGATCTAATTGTAAGCAATATTATTTATCCTCACATCACTTAAATCACTTCATTATGTATGTGTTCCTCAGTATTTTCTAAAAAAATTTCTTAAGCTTCCTGATTTGGTGAAGCAACCAAATCTAAAAATCTATTTGAAATTTCAATTTCCTATCATCTAATTATATTTATAGCAAATATGATGAAATTCCGAATCCTTATTCAAAATCTGCAATTATTTTAAAAACTAATACTTTTTGTTTCTGTTAAAAGTATTACTTATTAAAGGTACTGAGAATCTTCAAACAATCTAAATCACCTGGACTTGCTTCATATTTTTAAGTCTATATGGATTGCTATATGCCTTTCATTTTAGATGAGAAATATAATTTCCTAAAATGAATGACAAAAATAAATATATATAAATTTTGTTTAATCACAGAAAATAAACTATGTTTATGCAAGCTTAGTTGGTGAATTTGTTTGTAATGTTACTGATATAACTTCTGAATTTTTAAAACTATTAATTAATATCAATTTTTATATTAATGCTATCAAAAAAAAATTGAATAAAACTACCTATAACCTTTCTTTAACACTTTAATAGCCTGAACCACGAAATCGCGGTTGTCACCTTTAGATTGCTCTAACTCAGCCAATTTTTTAGTTACATTGATGAAAAAATACCCGCATTAAAGCTTAAAGCAAGGCCTATAAGATGCTGCCATCTTCTGAATTATTTTACAAGTAAAAAATCAATACTAGGAGGGTTTTAAGTTGAACAAAAGAAGAAAGCCAGTTTTGATTGGTTGGATAATCTATTCTCAATTCTTATTGGCTGATGATTCCGTTAAATATTTTTTCACCGCTAAAATGAAAATATATATTTTGGAGTGTTTTTTTTTATTATGTTTCATACATATTATAAATAATTTTCATAAAACCTGATAAAAATATAGTTATTTTACAAAAGTAGTAAGGTTTTATTAAAAAATTGTATACTTTACACGATCGTAAATTGAAAAATAAATCAACGTTAGCAACAATTTTTGATATCTTGTCAAGAGTTTAGATTGCTCCAAGCTGTTTATTTGATTTTCAAACAAATATTAATGTTTTAGAATATTTTTCTGGCATTATAATGTATTTTTGGTGTATTTTTTTAATAATATGCTGAAAGTATAATTATTTTGAGAAAGACGTTAAGATTTTTCCTAAAAAATTCTTTAAAAATTCGTAACGTGAAATCTGGGAGGGATTTAAATGACATTTACAATGCTTCTAATTTGCTCATAATGTTTTCTTTGATTTTTCCACTTTTGAATATTTCTATAAAATACAAATAAAAATATATTTTTGAAATAACTTTCGTTTACTTTCCTAACATTACAAATAAATAATATACTTTTTGAAAATGAAACTAAAATTAATATATATTAAAAGATGAAAATATTTGTATCAAAAAGTTTCTCACTTGACCAATTAAAACCAATTAAAAGTTTCAGAGTTTTACTTCACTTGACCAATAACGAAAGTGATCTATTAAAGTGTTAATACATGAAAAATTCTGTTTATGTAAAACTATCTAGCAACTCCATAGCTAAATTTTCCTTTTTATTATTGTTCAAAAACTCATAATTATAATTTTATTGTAGAAATTAGTTTACATAATTATTGATATCATAATTAATCATGAGCATATCTATTTTCTCATTTTTATTAAACTACATATATATATACACTCAATTTAGTCAGTATTTTTGCATATTATCTTTATAATTATGAAATTCTGAACTGAACCTTAATGTTTTACATTGTAAATAAGAATGTTTTGTATAAGGTTTGATGACCATGTATTATTTTTAGAGTCAAAATAAAGGTCTAAAAATAATAGCTTCATAGCAGGAAAAAATAGATGGAAATAAATCCAGAAATATTTAACTCCTTAAAAAAAGAATAAACATTCATTTACAGTAGATTTTGAATAATTAATAGACTGTCTATTTGAAAAATCCTACCCTTACATAATACTTATTCAGCTACATGAAAATTGTGGTTACATTATAATCTAATATGCAAACCACTAAACCATAAGGACTTCAGATGACTCATGTGTGTGTATGAATGTGTCCATGTTATTTCTATAAAAATGTTTATAAAATGAAAACAAAGCCAAATTTCATCAGAAAAAAAACATATTGTATTTCTAAAAAATGTAAACATATTGTAAATTTCGTCATCATTTTACAAAACTAGAATTTACTAAGGCAATAAACATCAAGAGTGTGCGCTTGAAAATGCGAAGGCAGGGACCGCTACAGGTCTTAACCACAAGCTTATGCTTTGGAAGAAAAGAGGGGAACCCCTCTTTCCTTCAACCTACTTTCTATATAAATAGGTGAAGCTGAAGTGGTTAAATCTAAGAGCATAAATCTATTCAATACTTCACTGATTAAGTCCACAATTCCTATTACAAATCAGCTTCACCTATTTATACAGAAAATATATTGAAGTAGAGGTTCCTACCTTCGCATTTTCAAGCACAAACTCTTGAGGTTTATTGCCTTAGTAAATATTACTTATGTAATCAATGTGCGTTAAATAAATTTATAATTAAAATTGGAATTTATAAAATTTCTACTTATTATAAAATTTATTAAATAAAATTCTACAATTAAAACTAATAGTAAACTAAAATTAGACAAAGTTTTATATTAAAAACATTAATATATATATATCATTTTAAAACATTCATATATTTTACTGATTTCTAAAGACTTTTTTTTTTTTTTTGCTAAAACACAATATTATATTGAAATAAAATATTTGAGAATAAAAAAGTTACTTAAAAGTAAAATATATAAAGTAAAATATATTTAAATTTTCATTACAAAAAAAAACTTAAAGGAAACTGTATTTTATAACTTACTACTTCCTCATTAAATCATAAGATAAAAAACTTTGAAAGGGCGGTGATAAATTACTATAAAATTTTCTTCCACTACATTTATATTAAGTCTGCACTTCAAATAATTTATAACTTTTGCATTATTAAAAAAAAGCCATTTGAATAATTTTAAGAATAAAATTTAATATCATGCCTAAACATAGAAGTCATTCTTTAATAAAATATATATGTTTAAAAATTTATCGAAATAAAATCGTACAAATACATATCAGAACAAAAGCTGCCTAAAATTAATTAACATTAATTCTATATTAAAGAAACTCTTTCTTTGTTTTACAAATTATTACACATACATACACATAACACATATTTTGTAAAATAAAATTACTGCACTGTGAAGTTTAATGCAGTCTATGTGCATACTGAACTTTTATTGAAATGAAGCTTATTAATATTATTCATTCATAATATTATAAGTCTGACTTTATAACATTTTATGATTCTGAGATATTTTATTAATGGTTATGATAGATGTCGCATGGTACCATTTCAAACCATTGTTGTTTTTTCTTGCACTCATCAAAACCTAGGTTCAAAAATTTGCTCCCAAGCATATTTCTCAACTATAAGCCACTTAAGGCAGCAATTATTATATATATATATATTTAAAGTCTGATTTATATTAACATAGGTGTATATCAGAATATAATCTTTCGTTAAATTTTACATGTTAATTGTTTTGTTTTTTGAATAATTATGTTTCAGGTATGCTTAAGAAGAACATAAAATTTATTTAAAGATATCAAATTTCATTTACTTTTAATATGTATATAACAATATAAATAAATCCTTTATCATGTATTTACTCAACAACAAGATAATTTAATTTTAAATATATACACAGTAAGATATCAAAAATAATAATTAGCAAAAAATAGAAACCCAAAAAATATATAAATTCTTGGTTTCAATTTAAAGGTAGTGATATTATGTGATGAAATAATAATATAAATAAAAAGCTAGTAGTGCAATGTTAAAATGAAAATAAATACCGTTTTAATTCCTATTTTCATACAAATACAAACTTTGGTAGTCGAATTATTATAATACTAAGACAATTCAGTTATATCTGGATTGTGAATTATCAATTATCCAAGATGAATTAAAGATGGCTTTAGTTTGACCCATTCCAAACTATGATAATGTTATTTGGAATCTTGATAATAAATCTCAGAGGGAGTATTAAGATTTACTTCAAACAAAACATAAATTTAGTACTAAGTTTAGAGCAATATATACCTCAAAAAAATTATCCAATATATGACTGCATTTATAATTATATGTTGGACTATTCCTACAAGCTAGTTTAATTATTAAATGTTTTTAGAAAAATCCAAACTTTTCATTAACCTCTTCAAATATATTTAAATATTAGTAATATACTTTTGGATGTATTTGACAAGTTTAAATAAATTGGGATTTTTTCTAAAAAAAAAAATTAATTAATTAAACTAGATGATTGGAATAGGTATTATGTAATTAAAATAAAATACTATCATCACAAACTTTCAATCAAGTTTTAATAATATTATATTCCTTATAAAAGTAATTCAAAGAAAAATGAACATTGTAAATTGTATTAGTATATTTTTCCTACCTGATATGTATTTCAAATATATGAAGAAATTTTATTTGCTATATTTAAAAGGAATTATTTAAAAGATTCTGCATGATTAAGACCTCCAAAATTATATAATGCTTTTTATTAACATATCATATTCATCACTTAATTGAGAGTAAAATAAATAGTATAATATAATGAATAAATATGTATTTCAATATGTTTATTACTAAGTTCACATGTATATGCCTATTTGGTTATGTTTATGTGTTCATATTTGAGCATGAATATACATATATTTGTATTAATCTAAATATGCCAATTCATAATTAAATTACTAGCTAAAATTTTCCCTGCTAAGGCAAAATTCTTGAATTCAAAATAACAACCCCAAAACAAATATGTACCATTCTACTATCCCATAATTCTAATTCATTTCTTCAGAAATAAATTTGTACAACATAATAAAATTCTCTTTCAAAAACTATTGAAAATAACAGTCTGCAAATTTCCAACTAAATTTGTATTATTGCAATTAATTTATTTTTACTAGTACAGAACTTTTTGGAAAAAATCATTAAATTCTCTATATTCTTTTGAGAAAATAAATTTGCCATTTACTGGTTCTAATTTATCATTTTAGTTAAAAGATCTAAATCTTTTTAATGTCACTCAAAAAAAAAAAAAATCATTAAACACTAATCCCCACAAACCCATCTAGCACAATTATATTTTTTTTAAAAAACTAACTACCCAATATATTAACCAAAAAATAAAAATAAAACGAACAAATCATTTTATTTCATTTGTGTTTTTGTTCATAATGTAAGTTCTAATTAGATTTTATATATATATATATATATATCTGTAGAATGCGTTAATTTTAATAAATAAGTTCTAATTAGATTTTATATATATATATATATATCTGTAGAATGCGTTAATTTTAATAAATTGAACTAAATAATGGTGAAATTTTATATGTATACAACCAACTAACATATATTCTATTTACAGGTATGAATTTTATTCTAAAATTGCTTAAGAGACTTAAAGCATTTAGATATAACGTAATTAATGCCTAATTCCCTTAAATCTAATAATATTTGAATATTTACAATTTTTTTTAATAAAAACTTTATGAATATAATTAAATTTAACATATAACATGAAAGTTTACTCATAGTCATACAATAACCTAAGTAAATGAGATTGCATGATTATATTATTATTTCCATGGTAACTTACATTGTTTCATAATACATATTAAAATGAATATGATATTTTCAATAAAATTATTTTTAAAAAGTTATAAAATCTCCTATTCCATCATGCTTAATCTCGAATATATTAAGTCTTGTAACTACAGGTTTGCAATAAAATGCATGTTAATAAATAAATGTATGTTATTTAGATGTATAAATGCAAAAGTTTATTATTAAATAATCACAAATAATATGATTGGTCATAATGAACCTACAGTATCAGAATAGTCAGTTAAATCTGCCATATTATGTTTATTAGTGATTTTCAAAATTTATATTTCTACAATAAAATAATTTTATATTTGCTTTTAATATTGTACTGATGAGAGAAACATGTTAATTATATATATATATGTAAAATAAATAAAATGTCCATTAATTAAAAACAAAATTGTAATTATAATTGAAATAATAAATTTAACAGTTTACAAACTATTACAAACAATTCTTAAATCCGCAGAAGTAATTTCAGTTAATTTCTTAAACCTGCCTCAACTGTCATTAAATTCAAATTCTTGAAAAAATGAAGTTTGCATTTCAGCTTAATAATCTTTTTACATTGTCTCCGCCATTCCTTAATGATCCACTGTTTTCTAAAATTACTTAAATCCATTGTATTTAATATATGTAAAATAAATAAAATGTCCGTTAATTAAAAACAAAATTGTTATTATAATTGAAATAATAAATTTAACGGTTTACAAACTATTATAAACAATCCTTAAATCCCCAGAAGTGCTTTTGGTTAATTTCTTAAACCTGCCTCAACTGCCATTAAATTCAAATTCTTGAAAAAATGAAGTTTGCATGCATTTCAGCTTAATAATCTTTTTACATTGTCTCCGCCATTCCTTAATGATCCACCGTTTTCTAAAATTACTTAAATCCATTGTATTCAATATATGTAAAATAAATAAAATGTCCGTTAATTAAAAACAAAATTGTAATTATAATTGAAATAATAAATTTAACGGTTTACAAACTATTACAAACAATCCTTAAATCCACAGAAGTACTCTCGATTAATTTCTTAAACCTGCCTCAACTTCCATTATAATTACAATTTTGTTTTTAATTAACGGACATTTTATTTATTTTACATATATTGAATACAATGGATTTAAGTAATTTTAGAAAACAGTGGATCGTTAAGGAATGGTGGAAACAATGCTGAAATGCAAACTTCATTTTGTCAAGAATTTAAATTTAATGGCAGTTGAGGCAGGTTTAAGAAATTAACTGAAAGTACTTCTGTGGATTTAAGGATTGTTTGTAATAGTTTGTAAACCGTTAAATTTATTATTTCAATTATAATTTTTATATATATATATATATATGTATATTTACATACAGAATACAACATTTAATAATAAATATAAGATTAGTAAACCAAGTTATCAATAATGTATAAAAAACTAACACTACTAATCAAATTAAAAATTTTTCTTTAGGTAACAAACCCTTAGTCATTCTGGCTAATCAACCAATATTTTTCAATAAATAATCATCTTACTATTCTTAGTATGAAGATAAATCATATATGCAAAATCACTCAAATTCTCATCCATCAACCATCAGTTGACAATCCCAGTGAAAAATATATTTTCCTTAACTGCTCTTCTACAGAATACAGGGTGAAGGGTGGCGTTTTTTTATGGCATCAGACTATTTAAAAAATGTTTTATCTTATATGTGCATGTGTGTGATTTATATAAATGCATATAAAATGGCTTACAGTTAAGATGTTAATTTAAAACACAGAACATTCTTTATTAAGAACTTCAAACACATGCACACAAAAATAAAAATATGTGCAGTGTAGAAATAATATTTGTTTGAATGCATCACTCTTTTTATGATATTTTTAATATTTGATACTGTAATATTTTTATTACAATAAATTATCAAAGTTTTAACATTCAAGATTCCTCTCTTGAAGTGACTATAGTTTGAGAAGTTATATATAGATTACTAAAATTGTTTATAGGCTCCAAAAAGGAGTTTGCTGTTAACTCCTTAAAGAAACCAAGCAAGACAAATTTTTAATGTCCACTCCATATGTTTTTATCCTTGCAGCTTTATTACTATGTGATTATTCAAGTAGTAAATGAACAGGGTTGTGTTGCTCATGAAGATGCATGGTGAGTTTATTGGCCTTTTACTGCTAACTGTAATACCAAAAAATTATACTAGTCTTTCTTCACAACTATGATAGTTTTTAACTGAAATATCTTTGAGTTTTCTTTAAAGCAAGATGAATGTGTATGTAAATGATCTCTTCTTTTTTTTAAATAAATATTCACAATCATGACAGACAAAACTAAATTATGGTCATACTTTAGCAAATAAAGTTACCAGGTAATACGGCAAATAGTGTTAACAATTTCCTGGATGTAAACACAGATTGCCATTCAATGATGACCATTTACTTAGGTGTCTACAATTACAGATCACTTTCAAATGAACTTTATAAGGTTAAAATAAAAGATAAAATAATTGATTCAAAAAGTGGGCATGTAGTTTAACATAAAGACATAAATATTGGAAGCAAAAACATGAATGGAATTTATTATAAAAAAACAACATTGTGGATATTGATGATATATTAGGTAGAATAAAAAAGATAGTTTATTCAACTTAATAGAAGATACTAAATGCATAAAATTTAGATTTATGCCTGAACAAATTTTCATGGTGATAAAGAAATTGATGATTTTTATATGGCTGGATAAAATGTGTTTGATCAGAACAAACAACAATTAAGAATTGTCATGGATGACTTTAATGCTAGAATTGATGAACAACTGAAAGATAAACGTGTTGTAGGTAAATCTGGTAATGGAGACAAAAATAAGGTAGGCTATTGAATTGGTCATTTTGCAGAAAAAGAAGCATTGTATATTATACTTTTTTAAAAAAAAAAAAATCCTAAATGTAAATGAACATGGAAGTATCCAATTGAAAATATTCGTAGAATTGTATTACATTTTGTGTGATTTAATTGTATATTTTTGATTTCATACTTTCCTTGACAACAGTTGTACACAGTGATTCTGCTTTTAAGATATTTGGATAGCATAAACATTTCTGAAAATAAATTCATACTTTTACTCTTTGAAATAATTTTGTCATTGTGATATTAATATTGAATTTTTTTTCCATAGCTTTTTATTGTGGAATATTTTTGTACATTTGTGAATAGTTTATATGAATGACTCCATTAGTAGCTGCAGCTTTTTATTTATATTATATTTTTAATACACAGTCACTACCAATGTATGATTTTCCAATTCTAATGTCACTTTGGACTTCTGTTACTTTATATCCATCTTCTAGTAGATTATATAATACTCAAATAAAAGTACTGATATTCATCCATAAGTGTTAAGATTCACTTTATTTTTTTTCCTAATATATTATTGAGACATTTTTCTTTTACTTTATCCAGCTGAAAAATTTATCCAAGAAACTTTAGCTCTCAAGTTCACCACTCTATTATCATGTTAAATGTACAGGGATATTATTTAGTTGAAATGCAAAAAAAAAAACCGGTAAAATTACATTAACATTTAATTAACTTCTGCTTTATAACAAATATTTTATTTTTAATAGAATAAGATTACTAATAATTTTGCTGCAATTCTTAAGGGTCATTATACTTTAGGATAATCTACTTATACAAAATACAATATAATTGAAAAACAATGAGGATTTCCAATTCCTCAACAAGCTTTGTAATAAATGTTTAGCCAGAGAAAGCATTTAAAATATATGTCAGGAACCGTGGGGGGGGGGGGTTCCTGACAGAGATATTTTAAATGCTTTCTCTGGCTAAGCATTTATCACAAACCTTGTTGAGGAATTGGAAATCCTCATTGTTTATAACTTAAAGCTTAAGAGAATAGGGTCATGTGATCTATGACTCTTATTTTGACTATTTACAATATAACTGAAGTTTCAAAAGACAGAAAATTAAAATGTACGAATTATGCATTTATAAAACTAAGCATTTATTATTGTACTTAAGCAATTATTAAAACAACATTAATAAATGTTGCATCATATAAATAAAAAATTAGATAAATTTCAAGAATAAAAGCAATCTCAGATATTATCAAATAAATATTTAAAGATAATAATCACTTTACATTAATTAACAATTAATGACATAATTCAAAAAGTAAATCAAATTTAAATTTGATATATATTTAAAATAATATAATTATTTCTATAATTAAAAAATTATAAAAGAATAATAATATTCGAAATAATTATTTGTATATGTATATATGTATTACACTTTCCAAACTTTCAATCTAGATAAATATAGAGAAGTCAAAATGAAATACAAAAATATAAGAACATGGTTTCAAAATATCAATTTCATCTTCAGTTGTCAGATATAAAACTTTATATTGTAAGTAATAATAATAATCAAATAATCAACAAGACTATAAAAATGAAAAATCTAATTTGTAATATTATTTTATAACTGTGTCATCTTATGCCATATTAACTATTTCAATTGTGTTTATATGTAAATCTGCACCTTCATATATATATATATAATATTAACACAATAATAAAATGAATGAGAATAATTAATAGTCATTAATTAAAAAAAATTAATAGTGACTCCAAACATTGATAATTATCTTACATCCATTCATTTCTCCCTACTGTGTAGAAATCTAAGAGAGATATTTAGATGCTTCACTTTCTATCGTGTACAGTGCTTTGTAATGTGAACATGTACGCCTATCTTAATTTTAAGTGAGTGGAAAGAAATCTCATTTAATGTTAACTGAAAACATTTAGTTCAGTAATTTTTAATATTTTTCTAAAACTGGCACTCTCAACTTGGTAATTTTATTAAACCATTCTACTTCTTTATATATTTTACTAAATATAATATTTCTATTATATAACTAACAATCATTTATATTATGTATCAACTATTTTCAATTGTATGGAATTGATTAATGAAAAATTTAAGATTGATATGACTTAAAAGTTTTTAAATATCAGATGAAATATTAGAAATACCTACTCTCAATTGATTTTAATATCACTCTTTTGTTATTTTTAATAATTATTAATGTAGTAAAGCCTAATTCACATAAATAACTAGTAAAAAAAAATGCAGCAATATGACTAAGGCTTTTTTTACAATATTAAAATATTTGTCTTTTATATCAAATCAGAATGTATAAGTTTTAATTTATTTATGTTCTAATCTTAAATTTCTACTAATTCTTACTTCAGTTATTCCTCTTTTTTCAAATGTAAAAGCACTGCAATGCTGCTCACCACTCAAACCACTCAAGCCACTCCTGAAGTGTCATTATGTACCAAGTTAAAAATCATTGATTTAGTTAAATATGATAAATAATTAAATAATTTTTAATGTCACGTAAAATTATTAAGTTTATAAACTAATAGTTTAAAATAAAAAATAATAATTTACATAGGCAATGCAATATACATAAATAATCTACAATAAGATGTTTGTTTTTCCATTACAGGAATACTTTAACTCCATTAATAATAAAATATAATATCATATTGTATTTTGACTGCAATGTAATGAATTACAAGTACACTTTCTAAATCATTATTATTATGATGATATTATCATTATAGTATTATTGTGTATAACATACACTCTATATCAATACTCCAATTTGTTTACATTTCTCTCATATATATGAACATGAATTTATATATAATCCTTTTTTAAATAAAAACTTATTAATTTTCTATTCATCAAAACCTTCACTGGCTATTTTATATAATTTTCACTTGCTACACAACATAACAAGTGAAAGCATTTCCGTCTTTTTTCCTTTTTTCTATGAAAAATAACACTGGTCGAAAAAACAAAGCAAAATAAAAAGACGCTACTCTATCAATTAAGCTTATTTATTTAAGCATTATAAATATGTTGGATTTTTTTTTAATCTGTGTGTGAATTAATTTATTTACTATATTGGGTTTTGTTTTAATAATCATTTAGCATTAAAAGTATATATTGTTTAATCAAACTATAACTCTTGAAAAAAATCATAACTCAGTTGTGAAAATTTAAAGACTCATCCTCAATTCTATCTTAAATTTGCCAAAGTTAATGCCTTTTGTTTCGATGAAAAATACTATTACATGATTTTGAACTTTATATATACCATTTCATTAGCAAGAAGTTTCATTTTTAGAGAATTTCAGATCAAACATATAAATACATATTTTATTTTTTATAATAAAAAAACTTTGATCATATAAATAGTGATTAAGGATTTTAAAAAATAGTGGAAGGACTTGCACTGATATTAATAAAATATAGGACAATGACGTAGTTAAATTAAATTACTAAAAAGCAAAATAATAAAAACTAGTGTTACCTTCCATAAGCATGAATAATCAATGATGACACATGCATTTAAATCCTCATTTTCCGACTGATATTCACTAATTACTCCAACTTAAGATAGAAGGTGGTAGAGTGGAGACTTATCCTTGTTTTATCATATTGTAAAAATTAAGGAATTAATTAATTTATTATTATCAAAAAATTTTACTATTTAAGAAGTTTTTAAAAATGTAAATAGAAATAAATAAAATAAAACTAAACTACTTACAGATATTATAGCAAATATAGTAAGGGAGAATTGAACAATTTGTCTGAATTTAATATTAGTTTAAAAAAAAAATAGTGTCGTATAAATAAAATGTTTCTATTCTTTAATAGAAATCTCTTTTTTTTTTAGGTTTTAGGGATTTTAAACTGAAACAAAAAATTTATAAAAATAATAAATAGTTGTTGCTGAAATATGTATTAAAGGATTTTCTGAATGGCAAAGAATCTCCAGCAATATCATTCAATTAAACATAAAAATGGCTGACTGTGAAAAAGATATTAATGTAGAATAAATAATAATAAAGTGATATTAAAAGAGTTGATATATGGTTGTGAATATCATTAGGATTGCTTTGAAAAAAATGATATGCTCTTTTGTTAGAAACTGAAAATGTTAAAATTATTTCCAAAGTAATTTATTTTTACATCTCATAAATATCATTTTACAGCAATATTTCTTGATAAAATAATCCTTAAAAGCCAAATAAAATGCAAATATCTTTTCACATAGCCCTGCAGAGGGAACAATGGAGAAGACATATTACTCATGAGTCCAGGCGATTTTAGAATCATAAAGTTAAATTTTCCCATTAGATTGGCCATGGACTGGCTATCTGAAAAAAAATATTAGTACTGCTTGTAACCTAAAAAAAAATTCTAAGTTACATTTGCCTGAATTTGAAGTACTTTGTAGGCATAGAATCACTATTCTAGGATACCCTTCCAATTTGATAATATACATAAATGCATGTGTGGTGCACACACACAATATGTAGATAATTTCTTAAATATTTTTTTTATGTTCATAAATAAAATTGAATTTAAATTGTTGATTTTAGCCAAAAGATTCCTTCCAAAAAAACAAGAGAACTAGACTGTATAAAATATTGCAACTTCTTATCAGAAAATTTCAATATTTATTACATATTTCTAAATCATTGTATTTTGTCAGGAAATTTCTTGGAATCAATAAGTTTCCAGAAAAATGCCACCTAATCTTTTTTTAATTAATTTATTGCACTTACATCGCTTAAAAACTAAAAAAATAAATGTAAAATTCCTAGTACTTAATTGATTTTGTCAGAAATTTAAATGAAAATATGGCTAAAGAAACTCATTATAATGCTCTCTTATAATTAATATATAGAGAATAAAAAGTTACAGATTTAAACCAATAAATTAACTAATTCTGACACCCATTCTAAATAAAAATTCAATATTAAACAGTAATCTAAAATCCATTAACACCCCTTTTAAAAAAAATGAGAAAAATAAATCTTGACTAGTTTTCTCCTCAAAAAAACTGTATTTTTTACAATCAAATAGTACCATAGTGAATTATCCAAATAACAATTAAATAAATTCCTTTGCAGTTAAAAACTTTGAAAAATACAAACAACTCCAATTTAATATTACAAGTCTAAAATGTGAAATGCCAAAAAAAATTAAAGTATGGCCACATTTGAAATAAATTAAGTATTAATCTCCATGAAGATATTGCTCTGTAGGTGTATAGAGTCAATATTGAATTTGAAAATGAGATATTGATTTGATGAGAATAATGCCTTATATTAAATTAAATAAAAATTTTAATTGAGAATATGAAACACCTAGATACAGACAATTATACAAAATTCAGGTAACTGAGATCTGTGCTTTTTCAATTGATCAAAATATTGCAAGAAATGTTCTGACAATGAAATGATCAAAGAAATCAAGATCTGTGAAAAAAATCTGATTGAATATGGTAATAAACTTAGCAGATTAAGTATATTTAAAGATCGATTAATTAATGTGGTCCCATAAAAGAAAACTAACTACAGATAATAAACAATATGAATAAATCCAAATTTATGATTTAACCAAAGAATTTAAATTGTTACCTGACAAATTTGAAAGTAATATTTAATGAATTTAAATTTTTTTAAGTTTATTATTGGTATCTTTTTGCTTGTTTTTATTAATACAGATACAATATCAGTAATAACAACTAAACACCTAGATACAGACAATTATACAAAATTCAGGTAACTGAGATCTGTGCTTTTTCAATTGATCAAAATATTGCAAGAAATGTTCTGACAATGAAATGATCAAAGAAATCAAGATCTGTGAAAAAAATCTGATTGAATATGGTAATAAACTTAGCAGATTAAGTATATTTAAAGATCGATTAATTAATGTGGTCCCATAAAAGAAAACTAACTACAGATAATAAACAATATGAATAAATCCAAATTTATGATTTAACCAAAGAATTTAAATTGTTACCTGACAAATTTGAAAGTAATATTTAATGAATTTAAATTTTTTTAAGTTTATTATTGGTATCTTTTTGCTTGTTTTTATTAATACAGATACAATATCAGTAATAACAACTACTAAAAATTCAGTGGGGAAGGAAGAAGCAGACTTCAATTTTTTACAAACTGCCAGACTATTATTTTTAGGATGAGTTCCAAATTAATGATATTCTTTCTTTAATTTTGAATATGTCCACAACACAACAACAACAGCAGCAACAACAACGATGATGACAACAACAACAACAACAACAATAATAATAATAATAATAATAATAATAATAATAATAATAATAATAATAATAATAATAATAATAATAATAATAATAATAATAATAATAATAATAATAATAATAATAATAATAATAATAATAATAATAATAATAATAATAATAATAATAATAATAATAATAATAATAATAATAATAATAATAATAATAATAATAATAATAATAATAATATAGTACATTAAATATATAAATACATGAAAATCTTGAAATAAAACTAAAGAAAATTTGTCTCTATTGTTCCAATGGCTCTACTAAATTTTTAATTTTCATTTTTCCTTTAAAAAAAAATTACAAAATCATTTACATTATGGTAAAAAATATGATCCAACCAATGAAATTTGGTATAGTGAAACCGTGATACCTGCTATATTTTGTTCCAAACCCCATTGCATACATTATATATCATATATAATAGCTCATGTTTTGTTGATAAGTTTTGATTATAATACAATATGCATTATTTATTGAATTGCCAATGTACAATACTTTCCAATATGCACATACATCTATACAGATGCATTTCCATGTGCATAATATATACATTAAGATTAAAATATAAAAATAATTTTTAAAAAATTAATAACGTAATTATTAATCAATTGAGAGCACATTTGCATATGTATTTACCATATGTATATGTTGAATCATTTGTATTTATTCAAATAACTAAAATAATAAACTTACTGTACTATATCTTTATTTTTTTTAAATAAAATGAATAGTAAATATCAAACTTTCATCACAATTAAGTGTGCTCTGGATGATATTTATTTTCTTCAATAACTTTTTAGCAGTCTCTTTATCAACAAACTATTGCCTTTTCTAGTTGTTTTGATGTTTTAAATTTGTATCAGAAATTCATAAAATTATCCTTAAATGCATTATCCATTTCAGATTATCATTTAAACTCTTCAAACTCTGAAGTTTTCTGACACAATATAAAAACAATTTGCAGATTTTTTTGCATTACTTTGTAACAAGCACAGACAACGTTAGATTTTTTTTATTATTATTAAACATTAAAATAAAAAGTTCGCATTTAAAATTTTTTTTTAAGACAGAAAAATTGAAAATAAATTCTACCTTAAACTCGTATATATATAAATTGCACAGAGGAGAAAAATTATTAAAATAAAACTTTTTTAAAGAAAAAGTATTTTAAAACTAAATTTTAAAAAAATTTGGAGATAAAATTATATCTTTAAATTTATCTTTAAATATATCTTTGGATTTGGAAAACAGGTTAATTAATGTTATGGAAATGATTATTTTAATTAGTCCAAGTGAATAAGCCCTTGGGCATTTAAATGTATAAACAATGGTCAGATAGGAAAACAATAGAAACTTTTAGCAAATAAAAAGAAATCCCTATGGAATCGGACCTCAGTGAAAAGACCACCATCATCGATGATGTAATGTTGAGTCAATTCTTAAGATTAATATAAAAGGAAAAGTTGGAAATTATTAGAGATTATTAAGAGAGGACTGAGATGTGTTAAGTCAGAGAGTTGGAGGTGAAGGGATTGAAAGATGCACTTTCAATTCCTTCAGTTGTTATAAAAATGGAAAAATAAAACATCACTTTTCTTATACTGAAAACAACAGGATAGTCAGGGGATTTAATGTGGATTCCAAATGGCATGCAATGAATAAAGAGGAACGTTGAAAAAAAAATCGTAAGAACTTTAAAACATTTTGAAACACTAAGAACTTTAAAATATAAACTTTCTCAGTCTTTAATTTATAAGAAATAGAATCCTATCTGACCAACGTTATTTATTAATTAGTTATAATTTTATTTAATGTATTTCTTTTTTAAAATCATTTCCATTTATTTATTTATTTGTTCTTTAAGTTTTATTATGATTTCTGTTTTTCATTAAACTAGTTACATAAATATTAAACTTAAGTCGGGCATGAATGGCTATATAGATTTGTAAAGTTATTTTAGGGGAGGGTAATCTTGGGTTATTTGTTTTGTAGTTAAATTAGGTCAATGGATTGGATATATTGGTGTAATTAGTAGATGTAGTACGAGATTCGCTATGGGAAGAATCGCTATTATACGCCGCACACTTCCGTTTTGCCTATGGAAGGGATTATAAGATGTAGAACGCTGTTCCTTTCGATGGAGTTTTTTTTATTGCTCTTCTTGTCTGATAGATGTAATATTCCTATCTGACGAGAAGCAGTTTCTTCTCTTAACCTAATTGTGCTGCTGTATTCGTATTACATTGAACACATCGATATATCAGATGAATTGAAGTTTGGTTTGACTGCGAACCTTTGGCCTAAGGTTAAACAAGGATTGAATATTTTCTTTTCAAATGCAAATCTATGTAGTCTATTCATACTCGACACTCTAAATAAAGATGCATTAAATTTAAGTTGGGTATAGACGCTTGCATGGGTTCGTTACCGGTTGATTATGTTTTTGGTTTTCATATTCAATCAAAATATATATAGACATTCAGTAAATACTGATACCTTACGGTGAGTATCTCAAATGTATTTATTCAGATGTCTTTTAAGTTATTGGTGTTAATGCAAGCATCTTATGGTGAATGCTATTGGGTTACTTATAAATTTCCCTCTGCAATTGACGGTATCAATGATTTTGTATTTTGATCATTTATGTTTATTTTGAAATGTTTTTGACCGTGGAATCTATGTAACCGATCTATACTCAACATTTTTAAACAAATCTGTGCTAACTAATAATAGTATAAAATTTAAAATGTAAATTAAAAATCTAAAATAAAAGTAAACATAATGTTAAAGTAAACATATTAAAATAATAATGTTAAATCTTATATATATATGTGCGTAAATAAATTTTTGTATGTTAATTACTGGCAGTGGCTTATTTTATTTATTTTTTAATATTGAAATATAATTAGATAAGATATTATATTATTAAATCTCTGCTACTCTCTGAGCTAGTGACTTGGGCTAATGACCAGAATCAAAATTTTAAAAAAAAAAAAAAAAATTTTTTTTGACTTACGTATCTGCCTACTTTATAAATTTTTCTAGGTTCAAATGCCTAGATGGCGCCCTGTAGTGCAGATCACATTAGCTCCTATTCTCCAGGTCGTTACAACTTAAAAAAGATATGAATTTTACTCAGTTTTGTAACATTTTTAGCTAAATGTTCGGTATAAGATTTTGTTATGTGAGAAAAGCTTTTCGATTCATGAAACTTATTAATAAATGTGATGGCGTATAGCAGTATGAGAAGGGAAAATGACTGTTGCAAATGTATTAAAGTTACAAATTTTAATGTTTTTACTTTTTGTTTATTTATATTTATTTTGGATAATACATATTTGAAGTAGCATATATTGATAAAGTGCATATTAAGACTTCATTATATTATAATAATACCAAGTGGTAAACATATAAAAATATAAAAATTGTATTCACTTCTTTTATCCATAAAAGCTTTCTATGTAGGTTAAAATAGTTATTTAATGATTATTTCAAATTATTCATAAATAGCCACAATCCATATCAATGAATATGATTTCTTTGAATTTGTAGATCATAAAATAGCTTTAGACTCTT
This sequence comes from Epiperipatus broadwayi, assembly GCA_028023455.1. Taxonomy (NCBI): domain Eukaryota; kingdom Metazoa; phylum Onychophora; class Udeonychophora; order Euonychophora; family Peripatidae; genus Epiperipatus; species Epiperipatus broadwayi. The sequence goes on along the minus strand of JAQFVV010012761.1, from coordinate 90,554 downwards.
AAACATTTTTGTGAAGATTAAAGCTTTGAAATATCAAAGAATATCGTTACAAGTAAAATAGTGATTAGATTATATGCTGAAAATAAAAGCATAAATGCTGATAAGTTTGCATAATAGGGTGATTCAACCTTTCAAAACATTTTACAGCAGTTTGATTTTTGAGGGTTAAAATGGAAAGCAAAACAACATGGAGATTTACTTAAATCATCTAGAATCTGCACATGATATTGTTGTTCTTCAAGTAATGTGTCCAAATTTCAAGAAATGTGACAAAAGCTATCAAGTGAAAGCAGAAATAAGACTAAAAATAGACGCTTTTAAAAAAAGCTAAAGTAATATTCAATGACTTTTGAAAAAAATGAAAAATTAGAAATTAATAATAATGCATTACAAGAAGTTTACATCCACAATTATTTTGATCAGATTATTAATAGTAATAAAAATATGTTAAACAAAATTAATAATATAATTAAACTTAGAAAAGATATTTGATACAAAAAGCAAATTATTGAATAATTAAAAGGAAATAATCAATGTTATTGAAATGAAAAGTTGTTAATAAAATTATTTTTACATACAAATTTGAGACTTAGACCTTTAAATAGAACAATATAAAGATTCATTTTTCACTGTACAGTGAAGAATAAGAGTTATATATAGAAAGTAACAAAAAGAGATGAAAAACAAAATATAGATATTACTGACATTATTGGAAAAAAAAAAGTGAAATAGAACTGGTCTGGACATATTAGAATAAATGATGATAATTAGATATTTGAAATTCCAAACTGAATTCAGATATTTTTTAAAAATATAAAAAAGAAATAAAAATTTTGCTGGAGTGTTATAAATAAGAAAAGTTATGAAGAAACTAAATAAGAGATGGTCTCAATAAAATTTTAAAAAATAATGAATCACAGCTTCTTCTCTTTCCAATACTTTGCAGTTGTTATTATTACTCAAAAAAGAACATTTTTCATTAGTTTAAGATTTGATACTGTCAATGATGTCCAATGAATGATCTGTAAACTATAGTATTACAGCCTTCAAATAAGTATTATAGGACAAAGAAAGGTGACTTAAAATTACATTTTAAATTCAATTAGTTATTTCAAAAACCTATCATTGACATTAAAATAGATATAATTGTTAAGATCTCCATTTGAGGGCAGATAGCATGACTAAGCAATGGAGTACTATGATCTTGTAGCATTGAGAGTAATCATCATTACTAACATTTTCTTAAAACTATTTTATCATTTCAATTTAAAAAAACACTGTAAGCTTTATTGAATCTTTATCTTATACATAAAATCTGTATTTTCTCTATTGTCTGATTGGTAAATGTATTAATACTTGTCAGATGTTACCATCAAATGCACAACCACTACATTTATGTGCATGAAATAATTCCACCATTAAATAAACAACACTGAGAAAAAATCAGTATGAGTGCTTTTAACTACAGACATATAATATATATTTTGCAGTAAAGGTTCCTAGCTAGCTGCAGAAATAGGCCAGAAATGCAGTTTTATAATTCAGTGTTAAAACACTACATGCTTTGTTAACTCCCTTATATAGTTCAGATTAATGACATACTTAGCAATGTTTAATAAAAAACATATTTACATTAAATCTCAAAAAAAAAATTGTTAAAGTAATCAATTTTTAAAAAAATATTAGAAATATTATATTTAATAAAAAAAATATTACAACAAATGACTGGCATTTTTCTATTCTGACATTAATAAATAATAACTATTACTAAAGCTAAAAACACATATTATGATTAGCTGTGATGCTATTGGGAAAAAAAACTTTATTCAGAGGGTGCTTTAGTAAATATATATTTGCCCCTCAGTATTGTCAAATGTTACAGATATATTTTAAAATGTAAGTTTTAATTTAGCTTCATTAAAATTCAGAATTTTATTTATATAATATTAAAATGTTTTGCTTAATTTACATTAAATGTTAAAAAAAATTGTTAAAGCAACCCAGGTAAAAAAAACTATAGGCCTTTACAAGTCCAGGTGCATCTGGTATCATTATAAAAAGGATGATGATATCTTTTTACAATTTCAATTACTTTCAAATCTTTAAAAAGTAAATAAAGTAATACAACTTAAAAAAAAAATCATCATTACAAATTTATTACAAATAATTTTCCCATGGATTAAAAAAAATATAAATTACATTAATTATTATAATAAGGGGCAAAATAATATTCAAAAACATAAATCATCAAAACAAATTTCATATATTTGAAATTAATTTAAAAGATTCTATTTTCTTAAAAGGTGAATGATAATTTTTCATTTTTAATAAGATTATTGCTTTTAATCAAATAAAATCTTCAAATAAATCATTGATTCAAAATTAACTGAATATATATTATAACCTACACTCCCAACACTGAATCAATCTTCAAATAAATCATTGATTCAAAATTAACTGAATATATATTATAACCTACACTCCCAACACTGCCCATATACATTACATGAGCGAAATGCCCAGGCGCCAGTTCTATTAATAAATAGAACAATATAACAAAATATATAATACAAAATTATTACTGAGACTCTATATTTAAGTTTATGTTCAGCTCAGCTCAGTGGGAGGCTATAGGCAGTTCATAAGATATATAATAAATGAATAAAAGAAGAAATATTACAAAACATTTAACTAAATGTAAATTCCTTTGTTAATTAATTGTATGATAAAGAATCATAATGTTTATTTGGTACAGTCTATTAAAATATACTTTAAACTTAATTTCTTCCTTCATCCAAGTATAACATATATCAGCTTCCTATAATTATATTCTTAAACTATTCTATGACTTGCATTAATCTAAACATCTACTTTAATGTCAATCAAGAAATAAACAATAAGATATCAGGGAATTTTAACAAACACAGTTGAATTAAATATAATACATTGGCCCATAAATTATAATTCTAAAGTATGATAAAAATGTAATGAAACAAATTGACTAAAACATTTTACTGTGTTTCAATAATAAGATAATGACAGAGATAGGGTATTTTAATCTCATATCATCATCTAACAAATATACTGACTTGGCAACCTTTCTAATACGTTTGTCCAGTGGCAAATGTTCTTTTATAATGTTTGGATTAAGAAAAACAATATTGTCAGACACCAACAGATTTAATATTATAACTCTAAAATAATATATCTATTTTGTAATAGATTTATGGAATGTGGAGTTGTGGAAATGGAAAATACAAATGTACACAATAATAACTCAAGACACAGTTTTTAAGATTTTAAATAACTAAAACAAATCATTTATTACAATAAAATAAACTTGGTTTAACATGATATTTACAAATGGACTATTTATCTTACAGATTTTTAAATTATCAAATAAACTTTGAGCATCAGTTTGGGATTATCCCTACTATCAAAGCAAATTAATAACAAAACTTAAATATCCTGACTTCGAACACATGCTTTGCCTACATGTTTCATCTACATGACAATAAATAAATAACATGTTATATTATTAGAACAAAAAAAATACTTTTGAGAGGGTATTGCTCTTGATTAACAAAATAAATCAAATTAATAATATTTGGCTCTCAACAATGCAACTTTCTCTAATTGACTAAATAATCACTTTCAATTACATATACCTTTCATGCATAGTAACAAAATCATGTTTATTCTGATGATTTGATGATTTATAACCTTTATTTAAATAAATACACTGTATTTTAAAATATTTATTTCCTGTTTTAATTTCAATACTTTATACTTCTGCTTAAATGAATGTAATGTATTTCAAAAGCATTTATTTCTCATTTTAATTTCAATAATTCTATACTTTATATACGCGATATTATTTATAATATGCATGTGTGTGCATGTTCAAGCAGCAACAATATAAAACAATCTTTTCTATAAACTCTCCATTCATTAAGAAAATATCATACAATTATTTTATTTCGGACAATGTCATAATTCATCAATGAAATAAGACACTAATACTACATCAAGATTTAATTTAACAATTTATCTGGCCACCTAGTAATTAACACATAGCTATATTTTCATGATTATACATACTATACGTTATAAGGGAATTATACATGAGGAGCAGATAAACTCTTACTGAACACTTCTACAATAATCCATCTGATTCTAAATATACTTTTGGTGGGGACTTTTTCCTCATCACCAGAATCTAAGAAAAAAAAATGTCACATAACTTCCTAAGCATCATTTAATCATACTTCAACAATAACTCATCTACTTCTAAATACATTATTGGTGGGGACTTATTCCTCATCACCAGGGCTCTAAAAAACATCACTTCAAAATATCATTCAATCATACACATATAATATCAATAGGCTCTACTCATGGAAAATTATTAACGTAGATTAAATAAGCAAAATCTTTTATCCCTACCGACATTATAACGCAATCAGATTTCTTTCCATTCTCATAGCTTTTCTAAATATCGAACACTATAAATGCACACTGGCAGATAAATACATACAGATAACATACTCATCCATTGAACTCAGTAGAATATGACAGTGTCTGAAATTTATACATAAAATATTCACAAACTGAACTTTATCAAACCAATGTCATAATTGTGCAAAACAAATACACACACGCGAAAAAAAATATATAAAATCAACTCTAAATTACATACTATGAAGGCAACATAGTAATTAAATATTGCATTAAGGTATAACTTTTAATTCAAAATAAACTTTAGGTTACTTTTAAAATTTGATATTTATAATTATTACAAACGAACTTTCTTTCATATCTTGCAAATTATTTCTATTATACGTTCGTTGATTCAAAAAAAAAATTCTCACTTTGAGATAATAAAGTATGCAATATAAATATAAACCTCTCTAATAATATATTTTTAAAAAAATATTTCTTTCTTTTACCTTCATAAAAGAACAATAAGACCTATTTGAACACAATCAATTTTTACCAGCATATTCCTCATTCGGATACGCTTCAGAGATGGTCTTGACGATCAAAATAACCCAAATTATAAATAAACATAATAATAAATAAGCCTATCTACCTATCATATACATTAATTATGACAAGCCATAAAAAAAAAAGAAACAAAGGTTAATAGTTTTGTAACTTAAAATAAAAGTTCACTTGCAAAGCTCGGTTCCAGGTTTATGAAACAATATGAGACACATTCCAAACTGAATTTAAATTAAAATAAACTGCTGTAGGATAACCAAACAAATATAATCATGCTTAAATAGGACTCAGCATCTCCAATGTTCATAACAAAGTTATTTAAGTTACTGTATCATACATAAGCAATCAATTTATCTTCTATTATGACGAGAATATAATAAATTCTTAGCTATTGTTGGACAGGAATTATCTCACTTATTCCGTTGTAGTTCTAAATTAAATACGTAATTATTTTAGTAGTTCCTTGAATAGCATTTAACACTTTATAATTTATTATACGCCTGGTTTATTCTTAAATATTGTCCATTAAGATACCATGTTTCCTTAGTAATTCTTCAATTAATAATATTTTGTTTTTATTTTCCATCTTTATCGAAAAGAACAAAAATTACGCACATTTCTATCCTTCCATTCATTTTAAGCAAATACTTAATTTGAAGTAGCTCACATTTTATTTCCTTCATTTAAAATACATATTATTTCCAGAAATACCAGACAAACAAATACTGTCATCTCTTTATGATGAATTTAAACATGGCATGGTTTATCAAACTATGCACATCTTTAAATTTATGTTTAATTCTCACAAAAACATAACACGGAAAATAGTGAAGAATTAAAATATATTCTGTAAAATAGTTCTGCATGCGTTTTCCAGATATATTAAAGAACACACGTTGGTTAATGATACAACAATAATATTCATGCAATTTATTCCTATTTAAAATGACAATTAAGTGAAGTAATGTAGACTGGATGCTATTAACATACATCTTTAAAAGAGCAATAGTTAGGAAGAGTTTAATTCAGTATGTTTAAATCAAGGAGGATAAAGTAAATGGAGTACTTTTTTAAAATTTAAAACTGCATTCTGAAATTAACTTCTCCCATAATAAATTTCTTGGGATTCTTTCGAAATTTTACTCCAAAGTCTTTTTAAAATCAATTTCACTTCAGCAACTGGTTTTACTTTCACAAAAAATGAGCCACTGTTTTTGGCTACAATTACATTACTTAATAAGAAAATTTTCCACTGGAAATCTTTTTTAAATAGCTCTCTTTAGCAAAGTTCATTTCCTTCCACAAGGTTACTCCCATGCTTCTCTTCTAGCCAAGCTAATTACATATTCAAAAAAAATCTTTTCAAAAAAAAAAATCACTTTGATTTTTAGAATTAAAATCAAGATAAAAAAATAATAATAATAAGAAAATAAATAGCTTTTACAAACTTGATAGAAAAATGAATATTAATTAACTATTAAATAAAAATGATTAATAATTTATTTAATTTGTAAAATAATCTATTGATTCAACTATCTATTAATCATTGGAAAGAAATATATATTTGTTAAATTATTTAAGATAATTACTGTCTTTTAAATGTTTTTATTATGCATGTACTATTGTTTGCCGTTATTACAAGATGAAAATGAAATGAAAATGATGCAGAGTCATACATGCATGCACATGTACTACAACCTAAATATTAAACTATCTTAACTAAATATAATTGAAATGGCTATTAATTGTTGACAAAAAGATAAGTATCAATGAATAAAGGATTTTGAAACTATTCAACCAATACTACACTAATTTAAAACAACTTTGCATCTTTCTGAAAAAATGTATTAATTCCATTAATAAACAACCCCTCTTCCTTAGATTAAATACCTCATCAACCACACTAATAATAATGAATACCTATCAAGTGGTCAATAAACTGCATAAGCAACCCATATCTAAGCTTTAAACAATCTCCAGCAAAAAAAATTTAAAATTCTAAGGCTATTTCATTTTTTTTAATATAATATAACTATTCAGTGTAGATACAGAGTATGTTAAACCCTTGTGCCCATTCAGATGGTCACAATATATATATATATTGCAGATTCATCCATGTTAAAAACTTTTAATATTAATATACTGACGTTTCGACTTGGTCACACAAGCCATCCTGTGAATGGCTTGTGTGACCAAGTCGAAACGTCAGTATATTAATATTAAAAGTTTTTTACATGGATGAACCACAGGATGGCTTGTGTGACCAAGTCGAAATGTCAGTATATTAATATTAAAAGTTTTTTACATGGATGAACCACAGGATGGCTTGTGTGACCAAGTCGAAATGTCAGTATATTAATATTAAAAGTTTTTAACACGGATGAACCCACAAAATATGTATTTTATATATTTAACCCGTGCAAATCTTCGTTTTAACATATATATATATAATCAAATTATCTCAAATCCACAACTCAACCATATTTGTCAAGAAAATAAACTCTAAAATACCAACAACGATTTCACTGCTACAAGCAGACTTCTCAAGTCTAAACAACTACAAAACAACAACATATTTAAATATTTAAATTAAACATTACCCATAATTCCATTTACTTCCCATCTATCCTTAATATTAAAAAAACTTTTAAATAAGTTAATTGCTTCAGAATCATAATTTTTAATAAGCAAGATTCTTTAATTTTTCTTTTTATTTCATTTCTCTCAAAGAAGACAACCTTCGTCCAAATTAACAGTGTGGTCTGTATCTTTTTATGAATAGTTCTGCTTTATATATCCATGAAAAAGATACAGGCCACACTATTAAATTTGATGTAGCTAAGGTTGTCTTCTTTGAGTAAAATGAAATAAAAAGAATTAAAGAATCTTTATTATTAAAAATTTATGATTCTGAAGAAATTAAATTATTTAAAAGTTCTTTTAATATTAAGAGTATGGGAGGCAAGTAGAATTGTGAGTGATGTTTAGTTTAAATATGTTATTTTGTAGTTTTTTATACTTGAGAAGTTTTCTAGTATCAGTGAAACCATTGTATGTGCTTTAGAGTTTACTTTTTTGGCCAGTTTGGTTGAGCTGTCAATTTTGATTATTTATTGATTAGGTTAGCTTTATGCTTTTAATGTTTATATATATATATAAAATTCAATTAATCATCTATCAATAGATATGTTCTATGCTTCAACGCAGACACTCTTCCCTATTTTTTTTCTTATTCATATATATATACATTATTTTTACTTTTTTGCTTTCCTCTGCAAATATATATATATATATATATATAAATAAGATGGTTTAATATATATATATATATATATATATATATATATATATATATTAAACCATCTTATTTATGATTCAAAACATTAAACTCTTCAAAATGCTTTATATTTTTCTTATTCTTAATGGCTGATTCATTTTTACTTTTTCATATACTTTTTTAAAAAAATCTACAGTGTAATTTTGTTTAAACCCAGACCTGTTTGCATTGGAACTCAAATTCCATTCATCATAGTCCAGTTTTATTATTTCTAATACTCAAACTTCATATGAATCTTAAAGCAATAAACCATTAAATTATTTTGCCTACATGATTTTAGTACATTTGTGCAGTAGTATGTGGACTTTGGAACTCTAGGTTTAAAGATCATAGCTTCAGATCAATCACTTCTGATGATCAAACTTCTTATAAACTCCTAAGATGATAAACCATTTGATTATTTATTTATTTTTTGTCTAGAATCATATTTCTAAAACAGCTAATCTATTCTCCTGCAGTACCTGGAGATTAGCATTTTAGTTTTATTTACAACTTCAAACAAAACATTAAAAATACAAACTTTTTTTCTTAAATCTAATATTAATATCATTTGAATAAACACTTATGTTTATTGAAATTCTTTTTGGAAGCACAATTAATCATTCCAATTTTTCTATAATTTTTTCCATTACCATTTAACTACCTGCAAAATATTGCAAAACAATAACTTCTTTTTCTATGCAGGTTAATGAAGTAATGAGACTAGCAGAACTAAAAATAAAAAATTATAATTCTGACTTCAATTGGTCATTTGAAATGAACTATTGTACTCAACTTCTTACTTTGGTGCTTGAATATCACATAAACTCCTAAGTAACTAGACTAGGGTTTTTTTTTCTTTTTTTTTACTAAATTTCCCAACTTTAAATTTGGTCTGTATCTTTTTCATGGATATATAAAGTAGAACTAAGATATTTATTTCATTAATGAAAGAATAAAGATACATAAAAGTAGGCTTAGAAATAAATATCTTAGTTCTGCTTTATATATCCATGAAAAAGATACAGGCTGCAGTATTAATTTTGGTGAAACTAAGATTGATCTTCTTTGTGAGAAATGAAATAAAAAAAATTAAAGGATCTTTATTATTAAAAATTTATGACTCTGAAGCAATTAACTTATTTAAAAGTTGTTTTTTAATATTAAGGGTTTATGAAGATAAGTGGGATTGTGGGTAATGTTTTGTTTAAATATGCTATTTTGTAGTTCTTTACACTTGAGAAGTCTGCTTGTAGCAATTAAACCATTGGTGGTGTTTTAGAGTTTATTTTCTTGGCTAATATGATTGAGTTGTGAATTTGGGGTAATTTGGATTATGTATAAGTAAATATAAAAGCAGACTTTTGTACTTCAATAAATGTATATTTTTGTACATGAAAAAATAAGACATCCCCTGAAAAAAAACCCGAAGGTATATTTTGGAGCAAAAATTAATATATGATCTGGTCTTATTTTGAGGAAAACATAATAGATCTAAAAGGATAATTTACATTTATTTCAAACTTCATTTTAGTTCAAATCTTTTCTAACTAATGGAATCCAACAATTGTGATTGTTTTGAATTGCATAGTTCACTGCAATATTTGATTCCCTGATTGATTTGATACAATAATAGAGGAATAGATCTTGGAGTTCAATATCCATCGATTACAGTTCAGCTCTGTCACTCCAAATACCTGAAGTTTTTAAAAACTCCCAAGCAATAATTCATTAGATTATGTAATAATATAAAATTTCATTTTTAAGAACCAGATATTAATGAGAATTTGCTCTTAAATGATTGTGCAACATATTTACTTTTGTCACTTATATGTTTTCTGACAAATTAGTCTTTCTAAAGAAGATTCCAATATTATGTGTTTAGTTTGCACTTCCTTTTGATTCCACCATGCCTGATAATAGCACATGGAGGACTTATCTTCTTAATTTTATACTTGGATGCTTGTTTGTTTTCACATTTAAAAAAATAATCTTAGTTTATAGTTTTCATATCTTTTCAAGAGACACTAAAAATTTTAGATTTCCAGCTTTTGTTACATAAATCTGTTCACAGTTTGCCTGCAACTTATCATCTTCTTGCAATTTAGTTAAAATATAAAAGTAAATTCTTTGTTCTGTTATTTTTTTCTATACAAATTCATAGAGAATTGGAAAAAATATATAGTTAAATTATTTTTTTACAACAAAGAAACCTATTTAGTGAAATATTTCATATAAGAATTGTTAATAGTAAAATTTTATATTTCATAGAATAAATGGTTTTCAATTTAGACTTTCCTTATGTGTTTTTTATAAACATAATATTTTATCCTGTTGATTTTACAAACTTATTTTATATATATATTACTTTTTTTTTTATTTTATATATTGTAAATATTAGCATTACAAACAATGACTTCTTTTTTTATTTTATAATTGGACGCCTTCAATAGTTTAGGCTCTCCAGCCTACACTCTCTACATTTTCATACATTGAAATATTTCAAATGTTATATTTTAAAAAATTTTATTATATTTCAAACATATTTTATATATATTTTTAAAAATGTTTGGATAAATATTTTTTATAAATAAAATTAGATTTCTATTATAATTTGGTGAAAGCAAAAAATTTATTTTTAAACTTATATACTTTAGAGTTCACTGATAATACTTTTTTTTCTTCTGTTACATAAAAATGTCAGAGTTCAAATAATATAATTTTTTTATTTAGATTTTCAATATTATTATGATTATATATATATTCACATCAGTTTTTCACACATAAATATACATGTTATCAGGATTTAATAATTTATACAATGAAAAATGTTAGGTATTCTGTTTTATGAGGATTAGATTAAATAAACAATCCTTTTTGTTAAATGAAAATAACTCTTACATTAAGTACTACATCTCTATCCATCATATGTCTGGAATGAGTTTTGATAATTCTGATTTAAAATATGAATCTATATTGAAATGGTATATTCCTATTCATAATATACATTTTACCTATCTTTCCTCCACAGCTCTATCTATGCCAGTTTTAAACTCATCCAGAGCACATGTATAAGCATACTATCACAGCCATATGTCCATCACCACATAAATATATGAGAACAGACACTAATATCATAGATATAAATATATTGCAGCAAGTAGTTTAATTTAAATTAAAATATGTTGAATTATAAATTTTGTTTCTTTAAAAAGTCAATTCTTTATTTTACATATTAAAATCACATGTATATAAGCATAGTCCACGTACTACTGTGATACATATATAGCATAATGTTATTTAAAGATTTCTTGAGATTCTTAAATTTAACTTGAAATTATGATAAACAAGAAATCACACTATGCACATCTGTATTGGCATAGCGTAAGATAAAAATCTAAAATTGTAAATTTAGCAATAATATTTATCCAAAATGAATTTAATTGTAAACAATATCTACTGAGCTGGAACTATTTCCAAATCTTTAGGAAATTGAGCTGGTCAACTTGAATTAAAAAATATCATATTAAAATTTAAAACAAAAGATTTAACAAAATTTAGTAAATTAAATTATAAGATGATTAGCAGAAAATAAATTTGTTGACAAAATTATAACTTGATCTCAAAATATTATAAAATAGGGCATATTTTGTATTTCAAGGTTCTTATTCTATATTTTTTAATAAGTATTGCTACCAGTCTTCACACCAATTAAAACTTTAACATGCCAGATTAGAAGAGAATAGATTTGCCATTTCTTTGTGGAGAGATGGTAGTCTCTAGTCCCATTCTGTGCTGACTGGTATGGTATCATCACCATAGGAGTGCACAATGTTCCTTGCCTATGGCCTGCTGCAAGAAGATCATTAATAATTCAATTGCCTATCCATATATCCAGAGAGCTAATTCACCTGCTGCCCAATGTGCCTAAAGAACAAGCTGCAATCATGAAGCGTGGTAATATTCTTTCCAACACTGCGTGGTAATATTCTTTCCAACACTGCAAAGTTCTAAATCAACTCCTAAATCTTTTAATCTTTAAATCTCTTAAGCTAGCTTATATAATGTAAACTGAATGTTCACTATTAAATTCTTAAAATTCTATCTAAAATAATATAATTCACAACTATATAAAACATGCTTAAAACCACTTGTAAACTTTAATTTTGTTTTTCTAAATTATAATACCTAATCAGTTATTTATCTAAATTTCATTATCACTGTGATTATGCCTATATATTGTTTTAATTATTTTATCTAAAGTTTATCATATATATGATATAATATGTCCAGTATTTTGAATTAGTCAGCACTAGTATGATTATTAATATCTTCATTTTAATATTTTAATAATGCTGTTTAGATCAGTAGAGCACTGTTTCGAAATCCTATTATGTCAGATAATAACTAATTGCTATGATCTCATTATTATCAATCAATTTAGATTTGCCTTATATTATTATATCTATTATGGTTTTCCTAGTCATATTTATACATTATGACTTTTAATATCTACTATTTAAAAGTAACAGACTAGCCTTTAGAGATGATATTAAAGTACATTTCTTAATGTCTTATTAATTTTCACTAAATAAACATTCTCCTCCTTAAATTATGATTAAAGATGCAGATTTAGTATTCTAAATGAGATTAATAATTAAGTTTATTCCATTAAGATAGCATAATCATAATGCTAATTTCAAAATTGCATTCTGTTAGCTATACATGCTATTTGTTTTTAGATGCAATTAATTTTAAATATACATATTTGTATTGTACTTATGAATTCTGGGTGTGTTTTTACAAAATATACATTTGTATATTGCATTTTGCTGCACTTTTCTATGGGTTCATGGTGAAGATCGCCCCATCACTTAGTTTGAGTATAGCTATTTTTATTAAAACTGGAACATGATGATTCAAACCATTTTTTATAAATTCTATTCAATTTCCTGAACTAATATGTTCATACATTAATTGTAGCAAGCCATCTGATCATAGGATATCATGCATTTTGATGAAAAATCCCATGAATAATTACCCAATTGCACCATAAGCTTATATCTCTAATATTGTAGTCAGTGTGTGTGTGTGTATATATATATATATATATATATATATATATATATATATATTTGGATCCAAGGTATCCAGTTCTGTCCCCATATTTAATAACTGTTTAGCATTTGTCTGAAACCTGAATCTTTGATTATTGGACTGAATCTGTATCTTCATTTGAGCTTAATTAGATGCTCAACCTTAATATATATAAACAGCCATCATCTTAGCACTGTATTTGATAATCTATTTTAGGCTAGAATACGCACTAGTAAAATTGGCAAACAAAATGTAAGAATAGGAATGGCATATTAATTAAATGAAATAGGCATAACTTTATTAACTGCACACACACACACCTATTGAAATATGTTAATATGAGACCACTGTAACATTGTAACCTCATCCACTATGTAACACCTGTGTGTGTTTAATCCCACATGTTTAATATTGCAAAATTAGTTATTTTCATTTTATTTTTAAAATTTATTTTATTAATAACCCTATTTAAATTTAACCTCGTTTCGTATCTTTTTGCTCACAATCCAAATTCCAATACCATTAATATTTTATATGTTAAATATGCATTATAGTTAATTATTAGTGTATATTAGTCTATTTAAAAACTCTAGTTAGTCCTTATTCAGTCAATTTTTGGGTCTCATATCTCTTTCTGTTCAGAGCTGGCTCATAGAAGAAATTGAGACCCATGTGTAATCTCAGAAATGTCATTCATAAGGTATTGAATCATAGACTACTGGTTAATAGGCTAAGGTTTGGTCCGACTTGGAATCTTACTATCTCATTTTGATCAACTTTAGTGTATTTTACTTGGGACTCTGGGTTTTCTTACATGAATTTACAAATCTGATTGTTACAATATATTTTGACAATGATGACAACATGATTGAAGAATTTTGAAGTATGGATGAAAAAAATTGTGATTGTGAGGGGAAAAAATATGATATATAATTCTAAATCTTGGTATTTCATTAGCTATGTAATACATTTCATCATTATCCTCAATGTTTATCTTCATTGATAGATCAGGTATCATTGTCAAAATAGATAGAGATACTAAAATATTTTAATTGAGTTTTGATGATAGATTTTTACAAAATATTATTATGCAAACAAATAACTATGCAGAGCAGTTTCTATAAGTGTGGCATAAGCAAAAAAAAGAACTAGATATCATGACTGTAAACTTACTCATCTTTGTAAATGACTTAATGCACTTTTCCAAGTCACTATCATAATGTCATGCCAAAAAATTATCCTATACTTTTTATAATTGATAACATCTACCAGGTGTGCTTTACTTATTATATTTTTTCATTTTTTTGACAATGAAAATAACTAATCATATCCAAAAGATTTACATGTTTTATAAAATTATGGGTATTTAAAAAAATGCTTTAATTTTTTATTATATTCCAAGTTACACTTTTAAAGTCGAAAGTTCTCTGAACAGTATTATAACTGGAAAATATATATAATTAAGAAGATTTTGAGAAAAATTGCGTTTTTTTTTTTTTGGTGTTCCCACATCAAAATAAAATCATACACCTAAACAAGTTAGATTTTTTTAATCTCAACATTTTTCATACTACCAATCGTTTCTGCCCTGAAGTATTATTCTCAATGTTTCCTTTCTTAGTAGCCTATTAATCCCAAAGGCAATTGAAAAAGTATGATGAAAAGTAATTTTTTGCTAAAAAAGAAAAAAATCACTACCTTTTTTAAAAAAATATATAAAAATGTATTAATTATAATTGAATTTTTTTAAAAATGTGCTTTCGATCAACAACTAGAGTTTATTTTAATATTTAAATTTAAAAAGAATTTTAAACAGACAATAAAAAATAATTTGTGAAAAAAATTAGCGAAAAAATTTTATATTCAAATTTGAATTTTTAAGGATATGTCTTTGATAGGAAATACGGTATTTTCCTCAATATATTATTGAAAATAAAATTTAAAATAACTCCATATAAATGTTTCCATATTGAGATTTAACTTATACAATTAATAAATTTGGACATCATTAATATGTATATACTGTGTGTATACATAAACCTCTGATCGTAATTTATAAATTAAATATATTTTAAAATATTTTGTAGCAAATAAAAATTTCCTGAACTTAATCCCAGAGTAAAGTCTTTTTCTTTTGAGTAATTTTCTTTCAGATTATCAGAAGCTCACTGAGCTTGTAAAATCACCATATCATCAGTTAATAATTTCCAAGTCAACAAATATAAATAATAAAAATAAAAATTTGTCAGAGATGTTCGAATAATTATTTTTTTATAATTATCACAGTTTGATTGTTAAATTAAAAAAAAAAGATCATATGTTTAGAATTTTTCTTTATATTTTCTTCTTTATCCCTCACTAAGATTAAATTAATAAAATGTAAATTGCTACTATTATAAACTCTTTCTCTGACAAGTTGTGCATTTCAATAGAAATGATGATGATATTATTATTATTATTATTATTATTATTATTATTATTATTATTATTATTATTATTATTATTATTATTATTATTAATAATAATAATAATAATAATAATAATAATAATAATAATAATAATAATAATAATAATAATAATAATAATAATAACAACACAACAACAACGCATAAAAGTAAAATTAATCTTTAAATAGCTTAATGCTTTTATGATAAATACTTCTCTAACTGCTGTCATAGAGAAAAATAATACATTATTCGTCAGGTTTGCCAAACACTGAGTGATTATAGTTTGGATGGTTTTCCCTCTTTGTTTTATCACTATCTAAGAATTGCCAAAAATCTATTTACTAACCCATATTAAATGATTATCTTGATTGGCAGAAAGGAGTGGTATTTAAATAAATGAAAAATTAAATCTAATTGAAACCTTAAAAAATATGTAAGATTTATCTGGCTCAAGTTTAAGCACCGGTCTGCAATGTATTATAGTACTCTTTCTAATCATGTATAAAATATATATCCTTCACCACATTTCTGATTATCCTAAATAAATAAATAATCACATTCTGATTTGCTCAGGGGAACAAATGACATTCGAGAACTCAAATGACAGGCTCGAACATGAATCCTTCAAGGGTTTATCATGAAAGCAAATCTCCAGAATAAAATACTTAAAAGAGTAGCATATTAAAATTTATTTATTGATTTTTATAAAAGTTTCCATCTGCAATTAAGTCAAAATGCATAAGAATTCTCCTGATATCACTGTTCTATGATCAACAATAATACTAATTAACAATAATAATAATTATATATATATATATATATTGTGCCGGATGAAAGATTTTAGTTTTGTATATCCTGACCATGAGGGCGCCACTAGTCCAAAAATCGGAACTAGACATTTATTTTAAGGATGGGCATGATGTACGAACATGAATGTGCCAGCTAAACCCAGGGAGAGCAAAAGCTAATGAATGTGGTTCAGACAATTGAGAAAACACTGAGACAAACATCAGCCAAAATACTTATAAGAACTTTCTAAATTTATTAAACATAATAACAAAATAAACCTGAAACTTGATCTACATTTACTTAGCAGATCTTAACATTGAGTGTATGCGTGCAGTACTATGTTAAATACCCAGGCAGACAAGTTCATTTCTTATCTATAACACAATTATGGCTTATATCTTCTTGCTAGCGGTTCACCCAACCAATTCCCTTTTCTCTATAGAGATTTAGTAAGATGGATGTTTGTGGAGAATAATGGGACAGCGGAGATGAGCTTTTCTTAGTCCAGAAAAGAAATGTCGGAACCAAGAATGTCATAATTCTGCAAAACGCTCATGGACAAGTACATTGAAATGAGCCAAGGTTAGTCTCACACAAGAAAGAAACATGAACTACATAATCTGAATTATAGCAAATAAATCTCTACCAAAAAATAAATAAATAATATATCCTATAAATCGGTAGCCAAAGCCAAGTTTGATTTAGTTTAATGCCGAAGCAAACAAACAAACAAAAATAAAAGAAAACTACTAAGGTCGGTCTGAGCATTTAACAAGGGTTAATCATAAAACTGAGAAATTATTAAGCATATAAAATACCACTTGCCCTACACTCTCGAACAAGTAACATTTTAAGATTGAAAATCTTGCTACTAAGATTGTAATGTAAAATAAACAAAAAAATACATTAATATTTAAATTGATAAGTTACACATCATAAATATAATTTCTTTTTAAGATTAAGCTGAGATTTGTGAGAGACTTAATTAGAGATTTAGCCCTGATTTTGATATGGAAAGGTAAGTTACCTCTAGATAATATTAATTTCTGTAGTTCACACAAAGTTCGGTTTATAGAGTCCTCTACAACGGCTGTCATTTACTACAGGTTCAGAAGTCTGGAGGCATTATCGAGATCCACTCTGGACTTGACAGTTAGGTCATGATTGAAGTCACAATTTGGAGCTCTGGAGATTCATCTTTGGAAAGGCTCAGCCCATCATGTTGTGGAGATTCTTCATGGCATATATTACAGGCATGGCGTCTGAAGGACTGCTATTATCACGGCAAATAGAGTTATTGTCGGTCAGGGAAATTCAACTTGGTGATTCCCGTGGCACCAATATCAAAAAAAAAAATGTAGTCACTTTCACAATGCAACAGTTCAATAACAGCTAAAATCTGGATCGATCCTCAATAACAAGAAGCTGAACAAGCTGAGCAATAAAATAAAAAAAAAAACTAAATGACCAGAATAGTCTCTTTGAATCCTCCTCCAATAAAAAAAAATTACCCAGCTACTTATGTCCTTTGTTATCTCCCGCGCAATCTTTTTTTGCAACTTTCAACCAAGGTAAATCTCTATCTCCTGCTCAATCTTAATTAGAAAAACAATATCTTACAGGGCTTTATCTTACAAAAATGATTATTATTTTTTTATATATAAAAAAAAATACAAACCTAAATCTCAGCTTTAAAATACATCAACATTAATTTTTTTTTTAGTTTAAATAAAATACATATAAGAGCACTAATTAAACTTTGTTTGCTTTTAATTATTTTAAAAGAAAACAAGCGTCATAAAAAAAAAATATTTTATACTAAAATCAACTTAGAATTAAAAATATAAGATTTCAAGATAAATAAGTATGTGTGTTATTGCACATATAAAACTTGGTTTTTCTTTTTTCTAATTTACATGATAGAACTCTTGAATCAGATAAAGTATCCAGTTCAATATATTTCTTATAATACTTCTTTCATATATACTTCAATGCAAACAAATTTTCTTTATTTTCCTTACAGTTTTGACTGTCCAGCAGTCTTCATCAGAGCTTATTAAACCTCCTGTCCTTTAAAAGAAGTATTATATATATATGAAGATATATATATATATATATATATATATATATATATATATATATGAAGATATGCAAAGAAAGTAAAAGAGAAGAATAAGAGAATTATTATTTACAAAAATTTATAAGATTGCCCAACTGGGATAAACTGTAATAAAATTATCACAATGAAATAACAGATTTATAATGACATTGACATCCAATGAAATAACTTTTACAATATTTTGTTCCCTGATGTGTTAGTTAATAATTTTTTATTATATAATTACATCAAAGTATAACATAAATATCATTAAAATTTAGAAAAAGTATATTGTTTGATAAAACATCACAATTATACAATATATTCGTTAGATAAATATTTTTTTAAAAAAATAATATTAAAAAAAGGAAAAAAAATATTTTTTTTAAAAAAAAGATCAGTGACAAAAATCAAATATGATAGGATTATGTAGTAAATTTTATTTTATAAAAAAAATATTACTAAAAACTGATGTAAATTAAAGATTTTCTTTCAATGTTATGGAAGATTTTCATTTACTATACCCCCATCCCAATCTCTTCTTTCAATTCAACAATGAACTAACTATAATGATATTTGAATAATATGATTATATGGATTACCATAATACTTACTTTATTTTTAAATATAAGAAAATAATTTCTCACGGTACTTTACAAAAATATGTAAATATAAAAATATATTTTAATTTCATTTTAAAATCTTTAGAAATATTAATAAACAATATATTTATCATAAGAAATGATTGTATATTAGAAATGTGAATTCTTTTCTTGCATATGTTTGTGAACTATATCTACATAAAGTATTATTTATTTCATTTTCAAATGTAATTACTGGCATATTTGACTGTTGTGTATTAAAAATTTATTACCTTCTGTGGATCAGCATATTGATAAAGTGCTAAACACAGGAATTAAAGGTTCATAAATTTATTTACAACTGATAAAATAAAATTTAAAAAATGACAGTTTTATCATTTAAATATAACTACTGTAATCAATATTCCAGATGTGTCAAATATCGCATGATGTTCTAAGTATCTAACTAAACAAATTTATATATAAGGCGGCAGAAAAGAATTTGTTGTTAACTGAAATGAGATCCTTTTACTCTTTTTTATTGGCTTGAAGGAATTGATCAGTGCAAATTTTTAATGCCCATTCCATAGGATGTTGAGCATATGTGCTTATTCATATAACAATAAACATGAATGGGCTGCTTATCAACATACATGAGTTAGCATGATGAGTTTGTTAGCATTTTATCTCTGAGTTTAAGATCAAGAACAATTGTGGGTTTCCTTCTTACTTACCTGATAATTTTTCTTGAAGGAAGGAAGAATATTTATTGGAATGTTCTCTCTTTTTAATAGATATTTACAATCTGGAAAGACCAAATTAAATTGTGACCCTTATTTTCAGAAAGCAGTAAAATTCCCTGTCAGTAGAGAGTTGTAACAAAAAAAACTAATTGCAGACTTGGATTGCCATTTGGTGATGATATTTTATTTAGGTACCTACAACTACAGATTATATTCAAATAAATTTAAGATTGAATGAAATGAAAGAAAAATTGTCATATTGATTGTGACTCTGTTGAATTTTGTGAAATGAGAAGGAAGTTGAAATGACAATTAATTTCAAAAATAAGTATATTTTACTATAAAGGCTCAAATATTGGAAGCACAAGTGAAATAAAATTCATTACAAATAAAAAGTGAATGAACAATATTTTGAGATTGATGGTATGTCAGACAGAATGGCAAGATTAATTATTCAAATTAACGGAAGTTACCAAATGCAAATAATTTGATTTCATGGCTCAACAAATTTTTATTGTAAAGAAAAGATAGAGTTTTTTATATAGGGTATACAAAATGTTTTTGATTAAACCATACAATATTTTAAAATTGTCATAGAAGACTTTAATGCTTAATATGATAAATGATTGAATGATAAAAGGTCTGTGGTAATAGAAATGAGAAAGACTGCAGACTAGAGAAGTTTTTTTTTAAAAAAACTATATTATGAATTCTTTTTCTTTTGACAAAAATGCTGAATAAAAATGGACATGGAAGAATCCAAATAAAAGTACAGCAAAAGTGGATTATATTTTGACTAGCAAAAAAATATATTTCAAGACTGTAATGTTTTTAATAGATTCAACACAGGAAACGATTATCAATTATTGAAATGCAATATCGTTGCTAATGCAAAATTAGAAAGATTAAAATTAGTATGAAAGATAACACAGTTTATATTTCAAATCTTCATAAATTTTCCAATGAATTTAAATTAGAAATCATTTTAAAATATTAAGACTTTGAAAATGATTCTATTAATAGAGACAGAAGAAAAAACATTTCTAATAAAAAGCAACAATTTACCAGAAACTTTTCTACTGAGACAAGCTACTGTATGAAGAAAAGAAAAATACAAAAAATTGTAAAAATTAATCATTAAGAAAAGCTGAATATCAAAAATTTTACAAAATGCTATTAAAAAAAGAATTAATAATGATAGAAGAAAATGTAATTATGAATTGACAAAGAAAGGTATAGAAAATAATAAATACTCAAAAGTGTAAAAGACAAGACCTTGACATTAAAGAAAAGATATTTCTGAAATAAGAAGAAAAATAAAAACTAAAAAGAAAGATAACATGATGAAATTTGTAAAAAAAATTATATAAAAAATTATATAATAATAGCAATAAAATAATGTATTGCCAACAAATATCACATCTTAATTGTCCAGCATTTTAAATAAAGAAGTGATATAAATGCAATCTATCCACCTTACTTTGAACATTTTTTAATAAAAAATCTTTTAATTGTATATATGTACACACCAAATCTTATATTTCAACTGTCATGCAGTCTTCTTCAAAGCTTCACCTCCCACCCCCCTTTTTTTTAGAGTTTTAAGGAATTAAAATAAGAGTGGCTCTGAAAAAAACTGCAGAGCAGTCAAAATGTAAGATTGTATGTACATATGTGCAATAAAGAGTATTTTTGCTAAAAAATGTTCAAACTAAGGTGGACAAATTGCATTTATATAAAATATTACAGCAAAATAAAGGAAATGATGAATTTGGTAATACTTGTGAAGAAGTAATGTGCAAGTAAATCAATGTAGAAGGGGAAAACTCCAGAAAATGATGGAATTATTATTGACATTTTAAAAGCAGCAGCAAAAAAAATAGAAAGATTATTGGCAAAGCTATATATAAATGTCTAAATGATAAAAATGTAATGGATGATTAGGAAAATATAGTAATAATAATAATATTTAAAAGGTAGTAATGCAGAAGATATTAGAAGTTACAGATTACACAAATGTCAGCTATCATTTCTAATCAAAATCTTTGTCAAAATAATAACAACTTGTCTCTAGTAAATTTTGGATTCTAATCAATCAAAAAAACAAGCTGAATTTAAAAGAGACCTTAGCATAATAGATCACATCCTTGTATTGATAGAAGCTATAAAACGGTTAAATAAATATGAGTCGATATTATGCTTTTGATTTGTAGATTATGAAAAAGCATTTGATTGCGGTTATTAAAGCATAGGATTATCAAGATATAAATCTGGGATATTGTAATGTTCTGAAGAGTATTTATAACAGGGTAACAGGGTAATTACATATCTCCAAAACTCCTTTACAACAATTTTATAAGAAATATTTTATGGATAAAAATGGAAAGCTTCAGAACTTCAGAAAATACTGCAAGAGTTACTACATGACAACAAAAAAAAGGATTTAAAAAAATGGGAAGATAAGAAAATAAAAATAAATGGAGATATTTAATTTATCTATATTTTAAAAATAATGTGGTTGCTTTTGAAAATAATGTTTCAGAACTGCAGGAAATGCTGTAAGCTTTACTAGATGAAAACAAGAAAGCTGATTTAAAGATAAATGCTAAAAAGATTAAAGTAATGTTAAATTAACAATGAGAAACGCCTTGATCACATTATTAATATTAATGAAAACATAATGGACAAAATTAATCATAGAATTAAACTTGGATGAAGTGTTTTTGGTAAAAATAACTTAGTATTAAAAGAAAATAAGTTTATGTGTTTGAAAAAAAATTTTAATAGATGTATTTTACCTTAACTTACATATGGAACTAAAACATGGACACTTTGTACAACAGTAATATAGAGGTTTCAGACTATTCAACATAAAATAGAGAGATCTCTGATAGAAGTAACAAAAATTAATCAAAAATGAAATACATATGTGAGAGAAAAAACAGATATACCTAACATTATTGAAAGAATTAAGAGAATAAAATGGAGCTGGAAAACTATATATATATACAATTATAACATTTTAATTAGTGAAAATATAATTACTCATAACTAATTAAATCTAGTTTTATTGTTAAAAATGTTTATAGATTAATATATATGCAATGATATTCTTATTCGACATCTGTATTTCTTCAAAGTTATATACTTAATCTTATAATTGAATATTAATAAATACAGTAACCAAATATATGTAAAATACAACTTTAAAAAGCTTTTATCCTCTTAGAGCATTTTCAACTAGCTTTCAACTATCTTTGTAGTCTTTGTCAACTAACATTTTCAAAGGCTAACCTTCCCACAACTCTGTGACTTTTATGTTTGCTGCCTGTCTGTTTATTAAGTCTGGCTTATATTTATATATTAACATGGCTTCCTTTACTTTCCTTTTATTGTTGCTTCTTTCAATTCGCAATATTTTTACATTATTATAATTCAAATTATAACCATATATACATAATCTATTATGGTCATAAAAAACCAATGCTGAAACATTATCATTTCCATTACAATTTTGTTTCATTTTTTGAACCCTTCTTTATAACAGCAAGTGCTCTTTAGTTCTTTTCTCCAATGTACATCTTTATTTCCCTATATATTCACTACCATCCTTATATCTCCATTTTTATAAATAATGTAATTTTTATTTTAAAATGAGGTTTTATCTTTTGAATTATTTATTAATTTGTTTAATGCAGAAGGTGCATAAAATGCAATGTCACATATATCTCTATAAATTTCCCTTATAAAATTTATTTGTTAGTTTGAAATATATGGTATTGATATCCATATTTTTGTTAGCAGTAGAATCAACATTATTATTAATATTTTTATTTTTATATTTCCTATTAAAACTTTTAATAGTATTATCTATAAGATTATAATCATAACCAACATTTAACAACAATTCATTCGAATACATTTCAATATTTTTGCCTTTATCGGATAAATACGTACAAAGATTGTTATTTCTAAATAAAAAGGACTTCAAATCTGCTGTTTTATGTGACATTGGCATCCTTGATTTGTATGGAATGTAATCTCTTTTTGCTATTGGTTTAATCTATTTCTAGTTATCTTAAGATCAAGAAACTGAACACCCATTAACTTTTCATCTGTTTTGATCCATTTTAACCCATCTAAACTATTTAATTCCTTAAACAATTCTTTAATAATATTTGGCTTGCCACATACAAATACTTCATCCACATATCGATAATATACAGTAATATCCTTTTGATAACACTCCTTTTTCAAAATAAATTCTTAAAAACTGCATAAATTTTTATCAATAAAACTTAATGTCTCAACTATAAATCTTATTATTTTCACGTTAACATTTTTCAAATGTAATTTATTAGAAATAATTTTAATAGACGCTATTCGATTAATCGATCCATACATCTCACTTAAGTCTAAAGTACATATAACGTCATGATTATCAATAATAACATCACAAATTTTATCAACAAAATCAAATGATGAACATATTGTATATTTACCAAACCCAAGGATTTCCTGAAGCATTTTCTCCACTAATCGACATGTTTGATAATAACCACCACCCCCCCAAATCCATCATTAAACGTAATAGGTCATTCTCTTTATGCAGTTTATATTTAAAAAGACCTTCGGACATATTGCAGCAAAATGATAAATCTTATAGTACATAAAAAAAGTAAAGAATAAGAATTTTAATTATACAATGAATTATGATTTGAATGCACAAATATCTAAATTTAAAAAATTTACATTTGATGATAATCTGGTTTGTATAAAGGAAGATAAAGAACTAAGAATGTGTGTAATGCTAAAATCTGATTACGATGATAAAGTTATTTCTCAAATGTGTCTGAGAATGACAGTATTTATTTATGTATAGTTTAAAATCTGTAAAGCGCATGTGCATTAGCCTGATCGCTAATTTACAATTACAATTTATTAACATAGCACTATATAAATAAATACCTTATTATACAAAATATAAATAGAAAATTTGCGTATTCAATTTATTAATAACATTTTAAAAAAAGCAAAAAATAATGTGATTGGCGATAGTACATACTATAAGATTTATCCTTAAAAAAAATTTAAAAAATAAAAAAATTAAGGAATCTATGCTAAAATATAAATACAAACAATACTTAATTAAGACAGGCAGCAAATGTTAAGATCACAGAATTGTGGGAAAATTAGCCTTTCAAAGTGTTAGTTGACAAAGATTACAAGGATAGGCGAAATTACTCCTAAGTGAATAAAATTTTAAAGTTATATTTTACATATATCTAATTACACATGGGTCTCGTTTTATGCAAATTATTTTAATGTGATTTTGAAGTTATGCGATTCAAGTTTTTTCTTAATATCTTTGTATACAGTTTTCTTTTATCGATAAAAATTATTAGATCAGAAGTCAAACTCTGATAATGCACTATTACTTTAAATATTATAAATTTCACACACTCACACATCATATTTAAAGTAATAGTGCATCAGAATTCGATTTCCACCAAATAATTTCAATATTTTCAGCACTACTGTAATAGATTTCATGCAATAAAGAAGTTTGTAATTCACTTAAAATCAGAATTTCCCCATTTTATATACAGACATTCAATTTTACAAGATTATAATATAAATCTGTCCAAACATTATAGATGCTTATTTATATTTTAAATCACATTCTATTTTTGCTTTTTTTAAAAAAAGAGTATGTAATCAATTAATCATTTAGTATCCACAAGTAATAAATTTTACAAGATTATAATGTAAATCTGTTGAAACATTATAGATGCATATATTATGCATGTTGTTGTTTTTGCATTTTAAATCACATTCTATTTTTGCTTTTTAAAAAAAGAATATGTAATCAATTAATCATTTAGTGTCTGCAAGTTTATTTTTAATAGGTGAGTAATAACAGTGGGCACAATTAAATTTGACAATTAAAAATTAAAATCTGATTTTTAATTGTAATTAACAATTTAAAAATTACATAATGTGATCTAAAATTAATGTGATGTGAAACAATGAAATTTGATTTTTAAACAGAATTGAAAATTAAAAAATTAAACACAAAAATAAGAATTTAATTTTTAATTGTGCCCAACAGTGATGAGTATGTGTCTTTTTATTATCATAAGACTAAGTTCTTATTTTTATTTTAAACTTTTAGATTATCCTAATGGAGAGAAAAAAACATCTAAGAAAACGAATTTCTTTGGAAATAAAAATTTCAATTTTAGATTGCTTAGCGAAATGGGAAAGATCAACAGCGATTGGAAAACATTTTAGTTTGGTGGGTCCATTATAAGAGCAATTAAAAAAATGAAGTTGGCACTAGTTGTATTTCGTCTTGTCATGAATCTGATTTCTTACTAGTTTACAAACGACCTGTATATCATCATATAGCGATAATAATTAAAATACTGTACTTATATGAAAAAATGAAAAATACTGTAAATTACACATAAAAATATATTGTTTTGAATAAAATTAAATACTGTAGTTAATAAAAAAAGTTTGTCTTGTATCAATTGTTTCAAATTTGAAATTTTTTATTAGTCATATTTTATTTCCTTATTTTTTTATGCGAATTTTAGAGTAATTTTACATTATGCTTTTCTTTTATGCGATTTTTGAAAATTACAGTACATATCCCCCATTTTTCAAGATAAGTTAAGTCTATTTTTGTGCGATTTCTTTTGTGCACATTTTTTGAGGAATCTATCTACCACATAAAATAAGACCCAGGTGTACTGTATTTATAAATATTCAATTATAAGATTACGTATATTGATTTGAAGAAATACAGACATTGAATTATAATATATATATATATAACTTTTAATCATTATCTTAAAATTATATTTAGTTAATTATGAGTAATTACATTCTCATTAATATAAATGTTATAATTAAATTTATGTTTGGTATTTGTTTTTTTAATGTATAGATTCAGCTGCTTTAATCTATAATAATCTTATTTACAAATAGTGCTATAAATGAGTATAACAGTCCTTTATACTCTGTAATCAACTTTAGTGTATTGGTATTATGCCTAAAGCAATCAATTTTTGCAATAAATATATTTATGGATATCTAAATTGATAACATCCAAACACATACCACATACTCTCATATGAAATAAAAAAAAATATAAATAATAGTTTTCTGTTCATATAATGTACTTAGTTTCAGAAAAAAAAATTGTTGTTAACTAAAAAGAGACTCTTTGACTCCTCTCTGAATCCTTAAAGAAACCAAGCAGGATAAATTTCAAAATATCCATTCCATATATTCTCATTATTGCAGCTGTTATTACTACATAATTATTCATATAATATACAAATGTGAATGGGCTGCCGACCAACATACATCAACCAGAGTGATGAGTTTATTGGCTTTTTATCTCTGAATTTAAGATCAAGAAACATCATACTTCCTTGGTCTGAAGTCTTTGTATTATTCTCTTGTTAAATGTCCAAGTCTCGGATCCATAAGTAAGAACTGGGAAAACACATCTATTAGAACCCTTTTTTCCAAATACATAAACATATTTCCTTTTATGTTATTTCTATCAAAAATACTCCAATCAAGTTTAATTTTATGTTTAACTCCATCCATTACATTTCTATCTATATTATTATAATCTGACCAAAAGATTTGTAGTTATTAACTTCTTCTAACTCATCATAATCAATCTTTACTTCCTCCTTATTGAAAAAATCCATTGAACATTACTTTAGTCAATTTAGCATTTATCTATAGCCACAATTTCTTACTTTCATCTGATAACTCTTATAACATTTCCTGAAAATCTGAAGTATTATTTGTAAACAATTACAACATCTACAAAATCTAGATGATTTAAATAATCTCCATTTATTTTTACTTTCTTAGCTTCAAATTTTAATCCACAAATTACTTCTGGCAAAACTGTTACAAAAAGGTTTGGAGATATAGAGTCATCCTGTTTTACACCCATCTCAATATTAATCTTCCTAGTATCTGTATGTAATCTAATTGTTGCTGTTGCATTTTTATAAATATTCTATAGAATATAACAATATTCTGAATCTATACTTTGAAGATCCAATGCTTTAAACTCTGAAAAATATTTATATAATCAAATGTCTTTTCATAATTCACAAATTCAAAGCATAATAACAACTCATAGCCAATGGTCCTTTCTATAACTTCTCTCAACACTTGAATATGGTCCACTATACTAAAACCCGTTTTAAATTCAGCTTGTTCTTCTGGTTGGTTGAAATCCAAAATTTGCTGTAGAATAGTTATAATTATCTTGGTAAAACTTTGTATAGAACTAATAAAAGACAGATGGGTCTGTAACTTCTAATATTTTCTTTATCACTTACTTTGAAATATTAATATTAGTACTGCATTCTTCCAATTACTTGGTGCATTTTTATCATTTAAACATTTATTATATAATTCTTTGCCAATAGCTCTAGTATTTTTTTTTTACTGTTTTTTTTTTAATACATCTTTCTATTTCTCATTTTTCATTTAAAATTCTGGACAATTCAGAAGATGTAGCATTTGTAGGAGATACTTTTTCTTGTACTTTATTGGTATATAATTTTTTTATGTAATTCTCCCACATATTTCATGGTATTTCTTTTCTTAATAAAAATTCTATCTTTACTTCTTAATCCAAAAATAAGTTTCCTATCTAAACCAAGATGTTGTTTTACACTTTTGGTACTTTTATTCTCTTTTATTGCTTTTCTTGTTAATTCACAATTATATTTTCTTCTAACATTATTAATTCGTTTTCATACCATTTTATAAAATTGTATATATTCAAACCTTATTGGATCATATATATATATTAAGTGCTATCACCTATTTTCTAAATATACATATTTATAAAATTGTATATATTCAAACCTTATTGGATCATATATATATATTAAGTGCTATCACCTATTTTCTAAATTGTTTTTATTTTATTTATATGTTTATATAATTCAGTGATTTATTTTTCATAAGCAAATAATGAATATTCTGGTATAAATGCTCAACATTAATTTCAAATTTTACCAATCAATCAAGCTGATTTACTATGATTTATCTTTAGTAAATCAAAAGTTAGCTTTGAAATCTTTTGATGTATAAAGTTAGCAAAAACTGATTAAAGGTGTACAATATATTGATTGGCAATAAGCAAATTCTCAACTCAGATTTAGAATAGTCATAATAAAGCCTTTAACAACATTTAATAATTAAGTACCTCCCACTCCACCCCCATTTTCAAAATGTTAATAAATAGAGTGCTTAACAAAAACTCTACCAAGAATTAAAAATACAAAATAAAAAAAATTATAAATCAAATTTGTATAAATTGATAGGGCAAAATCTCAAGTGTAAGATTTGAATGATACAATTTTAAAATTTAACACAAAAAAAATACATTATCACAAATAATATTTACTTGTAAATTATGATTAGAGACAAAGGCTCAAAAATTTTATAAAATAATACAACAGGCATGAGCCTCCATCCTAATTTAATTAGCAAAGTGGTAAAAATAAATTTTCAATATTTAAATCTATTAAGCTGGTTACGGAATTTAGGAATAAATTAAAATAATAATCATTAAATATAAATTGTAACATAATAACTATTGTTAATTAATGGCAATTAAAAAATAATCAATTCAGAAATTAAAGACTAAACTGGTTTTGATCTGAAGGTATTTGACAAAGCCAAAAAATCTTTAATTAAAATGTGTTGCATAAAACCAGTTTAATCTATAAGTTTTAGATTGATTATTTCTTAATCACCATTAATGAATTGATTCTCAGCTGCATAATATTTTATAAAATACTGTGATATTGTTGCTGTGCTTTGGTTTTAAATTACTCTCTTGTAATCATTTTTAGCACTATTTTGTCAGTTTTATGTTCATTTGATGGTAAACATTATAGTAAATATTAATGTATTAGTTTAAAGACAAATCTAAAAATGTCAGAAGTCCATAGGTGAGTAGTAAAATAAGCCAACAGATCCTAAAACATCGTGGATTGGTAGATTCTTTAATCTTATGCATATAAATAAATGTATACACTCTTTTTTGATTATTATTAGCAATATATAAAAAAATATTTTCATAGTCTTTTTAAATATTTATGATTATTTTTTACAAAATATTTATAAAGTAATTATTAAAAAATAAATATTTTTATTTTACACTTGGATTTTTTTTGAAATAAGTTTAATTTTTAAAAATAAAAGTTGAAATATTTGAAGTAATAAAAAGAAAAATTATGATCATTATACTCTGCCAAATACTATAGTACAAAACTTTTGTGATATTTTAATAATTATAAATGCAATTTTAAAAATTAAAACATGTCAAATCATTACAATGACTTAATAATAATTTTTTCACTTTTAAAAAATTAAATTCAATCAATGGTTGTTTTCTATTCTATCATGTCAGCCACATGATGACACTATTTCTAGGTCAATTTCTAGAAATATACCATTTCAACAGCCTTCACCCTATCTAAGAGGCTTCTTTTTACGATAAAACATGGAGAGTCCTTGCAGCAACCTCAGGCAACCTAAGATGCCTCTTTCTATGATAAAACACAGAAAGAGTCCCCACCAGGCTAATCGGTCTGGCTTTTTTCTATGCTAAAAGCACAGACAAATGCCTTATTATCTGCCATAGTTGGTTGTGTTATTAACTTTATCGTAATGCTAAAATATCTATTTTCTCTATACTTTCATGTGAGAGTGTGTGGAGCCCGTCGTAATTATTTAAAATTTCATTACAAAGGTTTTTTTCAAGTGTTCTAATCTACTGTTATGTTGTAACTTTATTAACAATGTCATGAAGGTTCCATTACAAATGGGTAACCCTCAAAAATTGCTTTTAAGGGTGTAGCAGAGCAGTATTTTGACGATCATGCTAAAAGTAACGTTTTCACGAGAATTCGTCAGTGATAAGTTACTTTTGATATATACACACAAACAAAAACAACCCAGTGTCTGATTATTAATTACTGTCCAAAAAAAAGAAAATTAGTCGGGTATTATTTTTACATTTATTATTTAAATAAGATTAGTTTTTACATGTACACACATTAACAAAAACAACCCAATTTCTGATTAATTACTGTCCAAAAAAAGAAAAGCAAATTATTCGGGTTTGATTTTTAAATGTAGTATTTGAATTATAATACTTTTTATACATACACAATAACAAAAAGAACCCACTTTCTGATTAATTACTGTCCAAAAAAAACACAAAATAATCCGGTATCATTTTTAAATTTATTATTTAAATAACGATACCTTTTTATATATACACACTAACAAAAAGAACCCACTTTCTGATTCCTTACTATCAAAAAAAAAAAAAGCAAATTAGTCGGGTATCATTTTTCAATTGAGTATTTCAATGATGGTCCTTTTTATATATACACACTAACAAAAAGAATCCACTTTCTGATTAATTACTGTCCGAAAAAAAAAAAAAATTAGTTGGGTATCATTTAAAAATTGAGTGTGTTTTTTTAAATGTTGTGGGTAAATTGAATAATGTAGAATTGCGTCTTATTTTCTATACAAAAAAGACCTTAACTTTTTCTACATATACACACAAAGAAAATAAAACCCACTTTCTGATTAATTACTGTCAATACCAAAAAAAAAGTTATTCGGGTATCATTTTTAAATTTACCATTTAAATAATATTACTTTCTGATATCTACACACTAACAAAAACAATCCACTTTCTGATTCATTACTATCCAAAAAAAAATGCAAAATAATTGGGTATCATATTTAAATGTAGTATTTAAATAATGGTACTTTTTATATATACACACTAACAAAAAGAACCTACTTTCAGATTAATTACTGTCAAAAACAAAAAAGCAAATTACTCGGGTATCATTTTAAAATTTAGTATGAATGTAGAAATTTTGTGTAAATTGAAAAATGTATAATTGCATATTATTTTCTATTAAAACAACAATACGTAACTTTTTATAGATACACACAAACAAAAACAACCCATTTTATGATTAATTACTGTCCAAAAAACATAAATTATTCGGGTATCATTTTTAAATTTAATATGAATTTCTAAATTTTTGTTTTTTAAATAGTAATATTATTAACTATTAGTTCCTCTAATTTCCTATTACAAAACTAAAAAAAAAAAAAACGATATTTATATAGATAGAATCACAGGTCCGGCCAGAATCATAATATGTATGTGTTTTTGATTAGCATCAATGCCGTCAAATGGCTTGCACAGAAGAGTAGAAAACAACCCAATCAACAAAGATTTTGTTAATGTATTGCTTTTATTGGCTTTGTTATAATTATCAAATAATAATAAAGAAATTGTTCTCATTAAGCATTTCAATTTATTATCTTTTTTCTATATTTGAAAATTTCAGATATGACTTTTTTTTTTTTTTTTCATATGTCATAGCATCGGCCGGGACGCGAACCCACAACCGTCTGCAACCAACTACTTGCTTGCATGGCAGCTGCGATACCTCTCGGCTAACAACGCAAGACAGATATGACTTTTTTAATTTCTTTCATTTATAAATATATACTTCTAATAAATCAAGCACACTTCATTGATTCATAATATTGGAAAAGGTTTTAATACTAAAATAGAATGATGAAGCATAAAGTCAAATGCCACTAGAGGATGGTCGAAAAACTTTGAAATGCCATAGGATTATGTCTAAAAATTTAATTAGACAATTAATTATTACATTAGAATAGATATAAAAAATAACAATAGAATGTTTTAATGCCAGGCATTCATCAAGAAGTTTGATCACCACAATTGACAAAGCTGAACCACAATCCATCAATTATGAATATGAAACACAAACTATAAATATTTAAATGTTGGTTAACTTGTAGTTGCTTTTGAAATTTATATACACCCGGGTCTCATTTTATGCAGATTTTTTTAATGCGATTTTGAAATTATGCGATTCATATTTCTTCTTAATATCTTTGTATGCGATTTTCTTTTATGCAATAAAAATTATTAGATCAGAAGTCGAGCTCCGATAACACGCTATTACTTTAAATACTATAAATTTCATGCACTCACATGTTATATTTAAAGTAATAGCGCATTATTGGAGTTCGACTTCCATCTAATAATTTCAATATTTTCAGCACTTTATAATAGTAATAAAGAAGTTCGTAATTCATTTAAACTCAGGATTTTCCCCTTTTATATACACACATTAAATTTTACAAGATTATAATGTAAATCTATAATGAGATATTATTTTATATAGGGCTATGTTTTTTATGTAATAGTGATATTAGTGATTAAGCCAATACACATGCACTTTAAAGATAAATTATGAATGAATACTCCCAATTTTTTCAGACATGAGATATAGTATTTTAGAAAGAATGGAATGAATCTCGTGTCTGAAAAAATTGAGAGTATTCATTTATAATTTATCTTTAAAGCACATGTGCATTGGCTTAATTGCTAATATCACTATTACATAAAAAAACATAGCACTATATAAAATAATATCTCATTATATATGTTTAATTTCAACTAAAGAATGACAGTTCGTAAATTGTAAAGATTTCGCAAGTGTCATTCCTTCAAACATAAATGTAATTTAAAGTGATTGTTTAACACCTTTACGCTCTTATTTCCACACACTTAAGATTTGCCCAAACATAAACATTTGGGTCAAAAGAATGGGTGATTCATTCCATTCTTTCTAAAATATTATATCTCATGTCTGGAAAAATTGAGAGTATTCATTTATAATTTATCTTTAAAGTGCATGTGCATTGGCTTAATCGCTAATGTAAATCTATTCAAATGTTATAGAAGCCTATACTATGCATGTTGTTGTTTTTGCATTTTAAATCACATTCTATTTTTGCTTTTTTAAAAAAGAGTATGTAATCAATTAATCATTTAGTGTCCACAAGTTTATTTTTAAAAGGTGAGTAACAGTGGTGGACACAATTAAATTGGACAATTAACAATTAAAATCTGATTTTTAATTGTAATTAACAATTTAAAAATTATGTAATGTGATCTGAAATTAATGTGACGTGAACAATGAAATTATATTTTTAAATGGAATTGAAAATTAAAAAATTAAACACAAAAATAAGAATTTAATTTTTAATTGTTAGTTTTAATTAAATTTTGCCCAACAGTGTTGAGTAGGTGTCTTTTTATTATCATAAATCTAAGTTTTTATTTGTATTTTAAACTTTTAGTTTACTCTAATGGAGAGAAAAAAAACCCTAAGAAAATGAATTTTTTTGGAAACAAAATTTCTTCAATTTTAGCTCCCTTAGTGAAATGGGAAGGATCAACAGTGATTGGAAAACATTTTAATTTGGGTGAGTTCACTATAAGAGTAATTAAAAAACATGTAGTTGGTGCTAGTTGGATTTCCTCTTGTAATGAATCTGATATCTTACCAGTTCACAAACAAACCTGCATATTGTCAAAAAGCGACAATGATTAAAATACTGTACATGTATAAAAAATGTAAAATACTGTAAATTACACATAAAAATATATTGTTTTGAATAAAATTAAATACTGTAGTTAATAAAAAAAGTAAAAAAAGTTTGTCTTGTATCAATTTTTTTCAAATTGGAAATTTTTTATTAGTCATATTTTATTTCCCTATTTTTTTTATGCGAATTTTAAAGAAATTTTATGTTGTTGCTTTCCTTTTATGCGATTTTTGAAAATTACAGTATATATCCTCCATTTTTCAAGGTAAGTTAAGTCTATTTTTATGCAATTTCTTTTGTGCAGATTTTCTGATGAACCTATCTACTGCATAAAATGAGACCCAGATGTATATCATATATGAATGTTTGCAGTAATTATTTACAATAACAATTTTTAATTATTATTTTATATACAGTTGTTCATTAAAATAGATATAAAAATGGCTAATGGCTTTATTACTCAAAAGTTCCTAAAAAGTCTGAGCACCAGATCTGTAAGCACCAGAATCGATCCTGGGGCATCCTGATTCCATGTTGGACACTCTACCACTGCACCAAAATGTGAAGTTTAAAATAGATTATTATATATACATTAATTATTAAATATTTGAAATATAAAAAATTTAATATGATTAATAAAAAGATGAAATTAATATATTGTAAAAAAATGAAAAAATAAAACATTAATACCATAAATGTGTTAAACTATTAATAAAAATAGTTATTGCAAGTATATTTATATTTGATATATAAGGATCACCCACTACACATGTGCTGTAAATTAATAAGAAATACTCTCCTTTCCAAACACCAAGATAAAGTCTTTTGAAAAGATAAAATGAATCCATTCTAAGAGTGGATTCATTCTATCTTTTCAAAAGATTTTATCTTGCAATTGGAAAGGATAGTTTTCCCTATGTTTATTAGTTTATGCATGTGTAGTGGGTGATCCTAATTATTGTTACAGATTAAAACATAGCGCTATATAAATAAATAATTTATTATATATATGAATACAGATGTAAATTTCATAAGCAACATTAGAATTATCAAATTTTAAATAAGTAGAGTTATAATAGTTTTTTTTTTTGCTAATGTATTTAATATTATTCCTTTTTCCAATTTACTGAGAGTCTGTTATTCTATATAATATAATATTAGACAAAGCAATTTTGTTATTAAATTTTTAAAAAATGGTATTTTTTATTATAATCCTTTTCATTATAGTAATCTTCTGTTTTAATTTTAATAAAACATTTATTATACAAAATGGCTGTAACTTTTAAATAATCTAAAGTGATTTATTAGTATTAGTATTATCTGAATCAATGTATTTGAAGAACTTGAGTTAAAACGTTGATAATTTTAATTTAAAGTTTTTACCAATATTTATTTTATAACTGAGATTTAAAATGTAAAATAGGAATTATTAATAAATTAAATAAAGTGATAATAATGTTATTCTGTCTACTTTTCTAATATAAAACATGCTTGTATTAATGCACTATGGATGTGATTATTAAAAGTACTATTGATAATAAAAATTATTTCTAAATCCTTTGATTAATAGAAGGTGCAAATTATCATTATAATTACCAACTATTAAATTACTTTTCCTGCTATATGAACCTATTTTATATTTATTATAATTAACTATTATTCCATTATTAGAGCATCATTTCAAAAAATTATCTGCATTAACAATAATAACATATTTCTATCAATATTAGTAATTTTAAAAAATTTTATATCATCAACATATAGTAGTATTTTACAGGGTTGTATTAATTTTGTAAATCATTCATACATTGCAGTGTACTTCTTTTTTGTGTAAAATTCTATATTAATGTTTTATATAAGATATAGAACTACTAAAGCTGACAAAATTGTTTATACAATAATGATATAAATCCTTTGATTATGATTATTTCTGAAAGATTCCTACATGTTTTAATGGAATGGTTAAATATCACTCTATGGGATATAAGATACTCCAATTCATTTCAGTTCTTATAAAATCCTAACCAATAAAGTCAATTAATTCTTTTTGCTATTTTTTTCTGAAAATGAATTTCATTTTTAATCAAGATATCTGGGTGTGATCTATGAACCTTAGAGTCTATCACTTTATAACTGCACCAAATCACACAAGATAATCTTCTTTTAAAAACTGGAACTATAACAAAGATTTTAATTTTTCTGGATTGATCCAATAACCTATTAAAGGATTACTTTATGTCTGGTATATACTTTGTACAAACTTTAAAAATAAATAGAGATGTTTCATTTATATTAACAAATCATTTTATTTATTTTTTAAATTGATTTTCTAGTAACTTTTGGAAAAATAACTACCCATTCAATATTTTGAATCATTTATAAAACTGAACAAGCTTTTAAACATTTAATTTTTATTAAAATAAATTTTAAAGCATTTTACCAAAACAGATATTTACCATAATTTTTATTATTGGATTTATTATCTACATCTTGCTTTTTGTAAAATTTCAAGATATATATTTGATACTGATGTATTTACATACTTACATTCTATTTTACCTTTAGTTAAATTTTTAAACACTGTTACCTCATTACTTTTCATTGGCAGGTCGGTTTTTTGAACTTAGATCTTTTATTGAACTTTCAATTTTTTATTTTTTATTATCTACTTTTATAAAAACATTAATTGTCAGCTACATTCAATGCAAATTGTAAATAATCCAAATAAAAATAAATTAACTGACTTTGAAACAACAAATTAAAAGATTAAAATGAAATTTATTTCTCATTTATTTCGATTCCCACTATTCAATAGTTGTTCTATTATCACTTTTATAAAAAAGGCATGGTCATTTCATGGTAGCCATGACATAAATGGACAATGCTAAATCGTTCTTAACTCCCTCTTAGTTTTATTTTTTTCATCATAAATGACCTAAGATGAAATGAAGAATATAAAGGGGGTGTATTTTTATTTTTTCAAAAAAACTAAAAAACAAAATAATAGAATAATTTAAATGAACAACTACAAATTTTATGTTTACATTTCTTTTTGGAATAAAAACATTTTAACAAAATCAATGAAGAATACAAAGTTTGTTTTTAATTGATTTCTAAAAAAAAAAAAAAGGAATTATTGTAATGCAAAGGAAAATTTTTCATTTGATCCTTTATTTTTTAATCTGTTTTTTAACTATTTACAAAACTATATTTTAGGTGCATAAAGTAAGTTGAATCCTAAATTTATT
Source organism: Epiperipatus broadwayi (assembly GCA_028023455.1). Lineage (NCBI taxonomy): Eukaryota > Metazoa > Onychophora > Udeonychophora > Euonychophora > Peripatidae > Epiperipatus > Epiperipatus broadwayi. Next base: position 52,702 of record JAQFVV010012761.1, on the reverse strand, counting down.
CACTACTTATCCTAGTATTATTTCTTCATGTAGATGCAGTGTTTTAAAAAAACAAGCATAAAATCGAATATAGGTAACATTTTAATGATAGATATGGGAAAGCATTTTAGTTTTTCTTAAGAAAAAAATAATCCACAGATAAAGAGGTTGCTTGCTCTCTTAGTTTAAATTTCGCAAGAAAAAACAAAAGTATTTTGAAATTTTAATTCAATATAAGCAATTAATTTTAAATATTGAATTTTACCTTAATGCAAGTAGATCTAGCTTTAACTTAATATTTATTTAACTCTCTCTTGTTAATATTTGTTGATAAGAGATTTAACAATAATTAAGAATTAATTGAATGAAAAATGAGAGTTCAAATATGAAGTAAGAATTCAACTGTTTTTTAATTCACTCAATTAGATTTTTTTTCTTTCTAATAACATTTTAATCTGTTGTTTTAATATACTTAAAAAGGTTACATTTTCTCAGAATTCTGAATAAACAATGGATACATCATTTTAAATATTCAATTTAATAACTGAATGCATCGTATTGTTGATAATTGGTCCAGAATCAATCTACAAAAATACTATTAGATTAAGATTATTTATGAAAGCCAATATTATACTATTGTGGATAATGAGGTAGAGATAATTCTGATTCAAACATAATGAGCAGGTTAATTTTTTTTCTGTTCATTGTGATTAGAATAGAATGCAAGTTATTTAAGAGGTTCATAAAGACTGATTGACTTTTGCTATAATATATAAAGTCATGATAAGTGATTATTGAACCTGGGTTTAGCTTACCAGCATTAGACTGATCACATTGTATGTTTTATAATGTACAATGGACTCTCTGTAGTATGTTTTAAAATTCATTCTGCTTCTTTGCTCTGGATAAATAGTTTGATTGAGATCTGGTTGTATGTGCAATGTTCATGATTAAACAAAAAAACTTTATTATCATATTTCAAAAACAGAAACTAATATCTTTATTATTTGGTAATGTTTACATGATTAAATGAACTGAGTGATTTGAATCAAATTATCTTCAAATATTTTGTATAATTATAATTTATGCCAATAAATGGCCTTATCTATAAATGTCTGGGAAATAAATTTATTTTTGAATTTAATGCTGTTATAAAACATATGATACACTTTTTTGATAAAAAATATACTTTCATTAAACTTTAGAAATGCTGAATTAAAGATAACTATATCATTGATACATATATATATTGTAACGATATATAAATATGTCGTTACATTAATTTAAAATAAAAACTTAAAAGTTCGCAAATAAAAGTAAACAACTAAATGCTAAAATTAAAATGTTTGTTAAACGTATATACATTCGCACAGATGCCAAACTTTAAAAATATTTTTTTAAAAAAAAAAACAAATAAATAAGTATTTGAACATACTTTTTTATAAAAAAAAGTACAAGATTTAAAAATAAAAACAGGTATTAATTAATTCTTGTAATCTGTAAATGGAAATGATTGTTTATAAATTGTTTGAAAAGCAAGCTAGCCTTGGGCTCTTGTATAATTAAAATGATCTGATGAAAGATAGATAAGAAAATAAAGAGAAATTGGCTTGACCAATGGAAGCACTAAGCCTTGGCTCGGACCCTAACTAAAGTGATGGATTAGTGACGTTTTGTTGATTGAATCCGTGTGGATAATATAAAAAGGGAAATACAGTTTTTTCTGGCAGTTCCAGCGTTTTGTGTTTGAGAGATGTGGTAGGACGCACATACCACACTCTCTATATAAAAAAAAAATGAAAAGACTGTGATACCTTGAACCAGCTATTGCCATCTCCAGAACATTATCTTCCAATGGGGGCATCGCGGGAATTAAAAGCAGAAACCTGGACTCTTCTACCGTGAGCTATGAACTTTACAAATTAACAACAACAAAAAAAAAAGTAATTAAGAACTTTCGTCATTGGTTTTTTTAAAGATTCAGCTAATTTAAATTTTAAAATGAACTCTTATTTGATTTTCAAATTAATAATTGATTGTTTAAATTTATATAGTTAAGTTTTGCTAAAATCATTTCCATTTTATTATTTTTATTTGTAATAATATTTATTGTAGAAATTATTAAATGCATTACATTTAAGTTGGGTATAGACGTTGCATAGATTCGTTAGCGGTTGATTATGTTGTGGTTTTCACAGTCGATTAGAATATATAGGAAAACGATGCCACTGCGGTGTCTTATGATGAACTCCAAAGGGTCTCCTGTATTCCCTCAGCAATTGATGTTATCGATTGACTTTGTATTTGGATCGGTTGTGTTTAATTTGGAATGTTTTTGACCGTGGAATCTGTGCAGCCGATCTATACTCGACATTATAAAACAAATTGTATAAAAATAATCTGTGCGAATGTATTTAAATGTTAAATTTAAGTCAGGCATGAATGGCTATATAGTTTTGTAAAGTTATATTAAGGGAGGGTAATCTTAGATTATTCATTTCGTAGTTGAATTGGTTCAATGGATTGGATATATTTGTGTAATTGTAGATGTAGTATGAGATCCGCTACAGGCAGGATTATATATATACGCCACACACCTTCTGTTTGCCTATGGATGGGTTTGTCAGACGGCAAAGGACCACAGTCCATGCCTATGGAGTTTTATGTTTATTGTTCTACTTGCCAACAGATGTAACATTCCTGTTGGTGGAGAGACAATTTCTTCTCTAATTCTACTTACTGATCAGATGTACATTCCTGACAGTATAGTATTTTTGTGTTGTCATATTTTCATGCTACATTGAATACATAAATGTATCAGATGGATTGGCGCTGGTTTGATTGCGAAATTTGTTGCCTAAGGTTAAATCAGGGAAGAATATTTTCTTTTCAAATGCAGATCTATGTAGTCTATTCATACTCAACTATCTAAATAAAATATTAAACTCATTGAAACTTAGTTAAATGTAAAATTAAAAGTTAATATAAAAATCTAAAATGTTAAACTTATTCATCAAATTAGAATGATTTTATATGTGCGTAAATAAATATTTTTATGTGTTAATTTCTGGCAGTGGCTTTCATTCTTTTATATTTAAGATATAAAATTTATATTTTATTATCTCTGCTACTCCACTAAGCAAGTGACTTGGGCTAATGATCTAAATATTTAAATAAAGTGGAATCTTAACAGCGCGTATCTGCCTACTCTATAAATTTTTCTAGGTTTAAATGCCTAGATGGTGCCTCATAGAGCAGATATCGTAGTTTGCGGTTAGATTCGATCTTCACTAGGCATTTCGATTTTTATGTGTTAATTTCTGGCAGTGGCTTTTATTTATTTATATTTAAGATATAAATTAAGATATAGATTTTTATCTCTGCGTCTCCACTGAGCTAGTGACTTGGGCTAACGATCTGAATATTTAAATAAAGTGGAATCTTAACAGCGCGTATCTGCCTACTCTATAAATTTTTCTAGGTTTAAATGCCTAGATGGCGCCCTGCTAGTTGCAGATACATAGATTCGATCTTCACTTCGTTTACGATTGTTATAACTGGCTACCCAACTTGGGCTGATCTTTAATAAACACGAGTGCCCTGAGAATTTTAAAAGTGAATCATGCCCGTAGTATTTTTTCTGAAATTAGTATAAATATATTTGTTGTATTAACGTAAGGTTATACTTGGCATTTTGTCTTAAAGGTACTGCCAGTAAAAAAAATTGCGCATATGTAAAAATAAATGCGAGGAATAAAACGTAATAATAAATATAAATCAATTTTTTTTAAAAAAAAGTCATGTTAAATTAAAATCTAATCATTCAACTTGCCTAAGTAATAGTTAAAGGTAGGAAAAATGAAACTTGGAAGGGAGGGGACAGAAATTTAGCTGGTAATAGGGAATCAACAGTGAACTTTTTTTAATCATTATATTTGTGTGTAATTACTATTTTGTCTTGTAAAAAAATTGTCCTTTTGAAATTTTCATATATAATCAATTTATGTAACATAATTACTAACACTAAGTAAATTCTTTTTTTTTTTTTTAATGTTTTTGTTTTTTGAGGAAGTTTACTGATATGTAACGATATATAAATATGTCGTTACATTAATTTAAAATAAAAACTTAAAAGTTCGCAAATAAAAGTAAAAAACTAAATGCTAAAATTAAAATGTTTGTTAAACGTATATACATTCGCACAGATGCCAAACTTTAAAAATATTTTTTTTAAAAAAAAAAACAAATAAATAAGTATTTGAATGTACTTTTTTATAAAAAAAAAGTACAAGATTTAAAAATAAAAACAGGTATTAATTAATTCTTGTAATCTGTAAATGGAAATGATTGTTTATAAATTGTTTGAAAAGCAAGCTAGCCTTGGGCTCTTGTATAATTAAAATGATCTGATGAAAGATAGATAAGAAAATAAAGAGAAATTGGCTTGACCAATGGAAGCACTAAGCCTTGGCTCGGACCCTAACGAAAGTGATGGATTAGTCCATGTGGATAATATAAAAAGGGAAATACAGTTTTTTCTGGCAGTTCCAGCGTTTTGTGTTTGAGAGACGTGGTAGGACGCACATACCACACTCTCTGTATAAAAAAAATGAAAAGACTGTGATACCTTGAACCAGCTATTGCCATCTCCAGAACATTATCTTCCAATGGAGGCATTCGGGAATTAAAAGCAGAAACCTGGACTCTTCTACCATGAGCTATGAACTTTACAAATTAACAACAACAAAAAAGTAATTAAAAACTTTCATCATTGGTTTTTTTAAAGATTCAGCTAATTTAAATTATAAAATGAACTCTTATTTGATTTTCAAATTAATAATTGATTGTTTAAATTTATATAGTTAAGTTTTGCTAAAATCATTTCCATTTTATTATTTTTATTTGTAATAATATTTATTGTAGAAATTATTAAATGCATTACATTTAAGTTGGGTATAGACGTTGCATAGATTCGTTAGTGGTTGATTATGTTGTGGTTTTCACAGACGATTAGAATATATAGGTAACGATGCCACTGTGGTGTCTTATGATAAACACCAAAGGGTCTCCTGTATTCCCTCAGCAATTGACGTTATCGATTGACTTTGTATTTGGATCGGTTGTGTTTAATTTGGAATGTTTTTGACCGAGGAATCTGTGCAGCCGATCTATACTCGACATTATAAAACAAATTGTATAAAAATAATCTGTGCGAATGTATTTAAATGTTAAGTTTAAGTCAGGCATGAATGGTTATATAGTTTTGTAAAGTTATATTAAGGGAGGGTAATCTTAGATTATTCATTTCGTAGTTGAATTGGTTCAATGGATTGGATATATTTGTGTAATTGTAGATGTAGTATGAGATCTGCTACAGGCAGGATTATATATATACACAACACACCTTCTGTTTGCCTATGGATGGGTTTGTAAGATGGCAAAGGACTGCAGTCCATTCCTATGGAGTTTTATGTTTATTGTTCTACTTGCCAACAGATGTAACATTCCTGTTGGTGGAGAGACAATGTCTTCTCTAATTCTACTTACTGATCAGATGTACATTCCTGACAGTATAGTATTTTGTGTTGTCATATTTTCATGCTACATTGAATACATAAATGTATCAGATGGATTGGCGCCAGTTTGATTGCGAAATTTGTTGCCTAAGGTTAAATCAGGGAAGAATATTTTCTTTTCAAATGCAGATCTATGTAGTCTATTCATACTCAACTATCTAAATAAAATATTAAACTCATTGAAACTTAGTTAAATGTAAAATTAAAAGTTAATATAAAAATCTAAAATGTTAAACTTATTCCTCAAATTAGAATGATTTTATATGTGCATAAATAAATATTTTTATGTGTTAATTTCTGGCAGTGGCTTTCATTCTTTTATATTTAAGATATAAAATTTATATTTTATTATCTCTGCTACTCCACTGAGCTAGTGACTTGGGCTAACGATCTGAATATTTAAATAAAGTGGATTCTTAACAGTGCGTATCTGCCTACTCTATAAATTTTTCTAGGTTTAAATGCCTAGATGGCGCCTCATAGAGCAGATATCGTAGTTTGCGATTAGATTCGATCTTCACTAGGCATTTCGATTTTTATGTGTCAATTTCTGGCAGTGGCTTTTATTTATTTATATTTAAGATATAAATTAAGATATAGATTTTTATCTCTGCATCTCCACTGAGATAGTGACTTGGGCTAACGATCTGAATATTTAAATAAAGTGGAATCTTAACAGCGTGTATCTGCCTACTCTATAAATTTTTCTAGGTTTAAATGCCTAGATGGCGCCCTGGTAGTTGCAGATACGTAGATTCGATTTTTATTTTGTTTTCAATCGTTATAATATATATATATAATCAAAACTACCCCAACTCTAAAATTAAACCAGACCAACATAAAAATAAAATTAAAACACAACCTAAGGTTTCACTGCTACAAGCAGACTTCTCAAGTGTAAACAACTACAAAAAAACCACACAATATTTATACTATTAAAAACTACCCACAAATCCATTCACTTCCCATCCACCCTTAATATTAAAAGAACTCTTAAATAAGTTAATTGCTTCAGAATAATAAATTTTCAATAATAAAGACTCTTTAATTCTTCTTTTGATTTCATTTCTCTCAAAGAAGACAACCTTAGCTTCATCAAAATCAATAGTGTGGCCTGTATCTTTTTCATGGACATACAAAGCAGAATTAAGATATCTATTTTTAACTCTAATTTTATGAACCTTTATTCTTTCATTTAAACTCAAACTACTCTGACCTATGTAAACCTTCTTACTAAACAAACAAGGAATAAAATATACTACACCAGGAATAGTCGTTCTATCAAAAAACTTCTTTTGTATTATTTAATAAATTATTCAATGTAATACTCCTTTTCCAAGCAATTTTCTTATTTCCAAACAATTTACAATTTCTACACACAATTTTATAAGAAGACAATTTAAATGGCAAAGAAATAAAATCATATTTTTCTTTAACCTTTACATCCTTACAAATATTCCTATTAAATAAAATACTTTTAACAAATTTATCAGAGTATCCAACACTCAAATAATCTTTATAAAATTGATATTTCTGAAACAAAGCTACCCCACTAGAATTATTTAATTTCATTATTTAATTTTATTTTTACACTGGTTTGGTTTATTTTAGATTTGGGGTAGGTTTGATTTTATATTGACTAGTTTAGCTTTATGCTTGTAATGTTTATATATATATATATATATATATATATATATATATATATATATATATATATATATATATATATATATATATATAAGACTACATTAATAAACTAATTGTTTTTATTGTTGTAGAATTAATTTATTTACTGTACTTTATATACAAATACTATGTATGCACAAAATATATTAGCAACTAAAGCTTATTTTATTAGTTATGTGATTAAATGAAGATTGTGTGTTGAAGCAGTCGGATCTGAGTTCGATCCTAGCTTCATGACATCTAGCCATAGGCCCACTTCAAACACTAATACTAACTTTAAATTTCCGATGCAATGGGGCTTTATACATTCAATCCACGCTAATTTCAATAAAGAAAACCTTATTTCATAAATGTGTGTTAAAATCAATTCGTTTCAGGTTTAAATTGATCAATTCTATTAATAAATTCATGATAGAATTATTCATGAATTTATATATATTATAACTGTGTGGATAGTGTGTATATATTTTTAAATATTTACATATATATAATTGTTCGAAAGCTTCATTGCATCGGGAATGTTTGTTTTTACTTTAAATAATTTGTTAAAACTTTATTGATTAAAAGCTACATTCTTTCAATAAGCTTTCAGATTTTCCCTTTCCAAAAACAATGGGTAAAGTTTTATTAATAACAAAAAAAAGATAAGTATTTAAAATGTAAGGATTTCCTTAATTAAATCGTTTTTAGATTTTAAGAATTCATTTTCTAATTAGAAAATGAATTCAAGTTAATGAGTTTGAAAGCCTTATCAAAGGAATGTATCTAAAAACAACTAGTAGATTTTGTGGCATTGATAATGAAAGAAGCGCTAGCCCGAAGGCATCAAATACAGCGTATATAGCTCTGAAAAGTTTGGAGAGAAAAGAAGCCATCTTTGTTGTAGAGAAGTGCAGTAAACTCTATGCATTTTAAATCATGAATTCAAATAGTGTTTCGATCATGGTGAAGGGCTAAAACTTCAGGAATCTGGCTACGGTTCCTGAAGTCCCCTGAAAATCTTCAATGGAGCTACTAAATCATTTCCGGACCAATCATGCTGCCAAAATCAAATAAAATGCTGTTCAAGTAATCGATCAAATGTGTGCCTACATTTTCCTCACCCGGACATGTAAACTAAGGATCCAGCCCGGAAGAAATGGGTAATACATTTCCATAATGAACCTTAAACTTTCTGGCCAGTTTCCGAACTTTACTTTACACTCCCTTTAAGAGCTCTTTTCATTCTTTAATGTAATAATCTCAGTGTAACACCTTTTATTTATGCTATTTTAAATTAGTAATTCTCTCAATCTCTAGTCTTTAACTTTCCTTCCTTACTATGATGGTTCATTTGCTATACTATATATATATATATATGATATATATATATATATATATATATATATATTTTGTGTGATTTATTAATTTTGTTTATTTTTAATTATATGCCAATAATCTTTCGACTCGATAAACTCCTTTCTTCTATTTGCCTTATGCAGAAAATATGATATTAAATCTGATAATAATTCTCGTCCATTAGAACTAGATTTATACAGTTCTATCAATCATCGAGTCGAAAAAAATTATTAAATGTTTGTTATTTTTATATTTGGCTAATAATAAATTAGTAGCCCCATTTCTCACCTATGTCCCCAGCTCCTATCTAATTTACAAATGTTTATATATCCACATAGTGTTAAAATGTTTTTTTTTCACATTCACCAATATTTATTTATTCACATATGTTAAAATGTTTTTGCAAAAGGGCCGATAAAGGAATCAAATATATTCTAATTCAAATTTGTGTCATTTTCTTTTAAGATTCAGGAAGGGCCCGATATTTGGGGCATGATTAATATAATTTTATAATGCTTTAAAATAGTTTTAGTTAAAAGCTTGTTTGACTTTAATTAGTTTGATCAAGTCATCATGTAGAGCATTCTATAATTGGGTTTTATTATTCAAATGGTGACTCTCAAGTCATCATCTTCGAACGTTGCTGACGTAGGGCAATCTGCCACTCCATTAGGCTTGTCGTGATAATATTTCTGTTATTTTAAATTATTGAGGAAGAAAGCACTTCCTCTCTTGTTCATGTTATATTTGGAACACCAAAGGCTCATAGTTATGACTTGGCCTGGCTCTCCCATGTTCCACATCTACTTAAAAGGCATAAGACTTGTAAATACATAGCCACCATACTACTTTTAAATCACCTCTCCTTAAAGAGCAGTAAGACTGTGAAATGCAAGCCGCCATAAAACTTAGATCATTGACCAGCTATTGTCTTTCAATTTCATTTTATAGCTCATAATTCGTCAGCACCGTTGCCTCTCTGTTCTGGTAAAGCCTGCTCTGATGCTCATAATTCATGACAAAGTGATTTCAATTAAAGTCGAACAAATTCTCAATATATTTAATTAAATAAGTTTCCAATAAAGATTAAAGTTATGCCCTAAATATGTATCTTGCTCTTCATGAATGGATTTGCGAATGTGAAAATAAATCTCACATTCTTTCGTATAAAATTAGAGTAATAATGTCCTTTACAAATGAATACCTTTATCTGCCTTTATTTTCTTGTTGGGGGCATAGACAGATAGACTTTCAAATATTGTGTAATACTCATTGGCATATAATAAGGACCGCCACTCTTATTATAATTATAAACTTTGTTTAAGGACTAGAATTAATTAATATAATCATTATTTAAAATTCAAACAAAACAAACTATTATTATTAAATATTTTCTAAACACACTTGGTTTCTTAGTTCTTAATTCTCTTATTCAATAATTATTTTAATGTTAATGCTCGCTGTCTGTGTTGGCAACCCGAACATATACATATGATTCGATTTAAAATTATCTTTAGAATTTATTATCCGATATTAGTGTCAGTTCAGGGGTCTCTAATCCTCACCAACCGTTGAGCTAGTTTCTTGGCGCATAGCACTGTGCTGTCGATTTAGATTTCTACTAATCTGAGCTGGGGAGTTGGGTTTGAATTCAGTTTGGTTCAGCTGAGTTTGGATCCGACTTGCATTCAGGTGGTGGTGCTTTTTCGACTGGTACATGGTTATGTTTTTTGCTGGCCAATCGTTGGAGCTTCAATTTATAAACCCCACATACCCTGGAGACAGTAATTGTGATTTTAGTTATTCAGTCAATTGAGATCTCAGTAAATTAAATGTTTCTGTAGAGTGATATTTTAAAGAGTGTTGTATATATTTAAGAGAAAAGTTATGCAATTTATAACGCATAACTGAGATGATTTAATAAATTAAAATGTCATTTTATAATTTTCTTCCTGATAATTAAATGTTTTCAAGATTATTTTTTAAATGTTCTTCAGTAAAAGATTCGTTAGTTAAAATAATTATTCAAAGAAAAGTAATAAGATAGAATATATATATAAATTAATTATATGTGTACTATATCAGTATATATATTATACGTTTGTTTTATACATGTTCGTGACAGTAGGAAAATTATCGTTAGAAAAGTAGTAAGAGTCTATAGATTAAAGCAAGGGGTAAAATAAATGAAATATTTTGTCTGTGTCAAGATTAATTATATGTATCTCAGTCTTAAAGTTAAAAATATCCAAATGATATCATGTTAAAAGTTTTAAATTTCAAAGTATTGCTTGCTAGCACATATATTAAATGTTCGTTCCATATTTTTCGTACCCTCAAAGAAAGGTGAAGACCTTCAAACTGGGAATTATATGTCAAGTGGTCCGATGCAGTGTGACAACATGCTTTAATGACAATAATTTCTAGAGTAACCTCAAAGCAGGTGAAGACCTTTTGTGTACACCAAGCAGCCAGATGCAGTTGGCAAAAATGCTTAAATGGTTCACATGCTTTCATGCTAGCAAGATTAAAAATGATATCAACAAATAAAAGTTCTTGTGTAATATTAATTTTGACATTTTTTGTGTGTGTGAAAGCCTCATGCTTAGTGAAAATGGTAGTTGAACTCCTATATTTAAACTCAGGTCAGGAACACATCAGTTGTTATTAAATAATAAATACTCATCATCAATTAAATTGTTTTATCAAAAATTAAAGTCAATCATATGTGGTTTGGGAGTCAATGGGTTATTTCACATGCCCTATTGATCTCATTTTGCTAACTGGTGCCCATATAAATAAATTTGTCAGCAAATTTGATTGTCAGCACAGTAGTGGGTTAGTTGTCTAAATAAAAACCAAATGTGTCCAATAAAGAGAATTACTTGTACTACCTGCTAATATATATGTATAAATATTTGTATATCACTAATTATTTGTATAGGTTTTTTTCAGACATGGGAGAACAGTTGAACAGAGGGAAAGTGAGTAATGTTTGTTTTTCTTATCTTTAATAGTTTTTTTTCTAAATAAAATACATGTCTCATTCAAAGAATTAATAGAAAGAGCTAACCAAGAAAATGTAGGTAAACTAAAACTAAACTAAAAAAGGCAGATTACATAGATTGGGGAAATAATATGCAGCAGCTAACGAAGATAGGGACAATGGGACCAGTAGTCAGAGACCTAATTAAATGTACTAAAGAAAAAAGCTATTATTTAAGTATTCAGAGAAAGAGTGCCATAAGTTTGTGATTCACATTGTTTATTATATTATTTACTTATTTTCAAAAATGGAAAAAGAGACTTTGCATATGATCCTCAGAGAAATGAGAGAAGACAGAAAGTTAATGCTGATGATGATGGAAAGAATTTTAAGGCTTGAAGAAAAATGAGGCATCCAAACCAACCCAAACCCAGAGATTGTAAAGCATCATACAGCAATAGACACTTACAAGGCCCCAAGAAGAGATGAAGATGATCATACTGCACCAAAAGAAGTTGTGGATAGTAAAGAAGATGACAGTAAAGAATATGAGTCAAATCAAGAAACGGTTGCAGAAGCTGATCTAAATACAGACAGAGAAAAAGAAGATGTTCAGACCATTAGTAAAATAAAACCAAAAGTAGAAAGGGAATGGATGATAAACCCTGAAATGAGTCTAAGAAATTTGCAGAGACCATCCCTCATATCTTGTGTGGAAATTCAAATTTTTAGAGAAAACCCAGGAGAAAATCCCATAGATCATCTAGACAGCATCAAAGAATTTTTTTGTCTACACTCTGTAGCAGAGAAGGAAAAGATTATCCTAGCCAGCCATTACCTAAGAGAAGCTGCCAAGGCATGGTGGAAGCTATTAAAAAACCCACCTACCACGATCCAAGGGTATGCAAATGCCATTTAAAAAAAATATTGGAGTGAAGAAAGGCAGGAGGGCATTTTGCATAGACTGAACACTCAGAAGTATCAAGAAAACTGCAGACAGGGATATGCAGCCTACTTCATCCAGCAAGTAACCACATTCAAATCCCTCACAGCCTTCAAATATGAGGACCAACACATCATCCGGATGATCAGGCATCATTTACCCCCATGGATCCAAAGAATCATGCTTGGGATGTGCCCTATGTCACTAGAAAAGACCATAGACTTTTTGACTGCAATAGACTATGGGAACTTGACACCAACTAGAAAAGACCAAGACTACGACCATTATCAAAAGTTCAAATCATATGGGCCACCTGATCCAGGGAAACAATAGTATAACCATTAAATGAAGAGACAGATATATATATACAGATGACCGACTGACATGACCATAGGGAAAATGAGACTTGAATGGACCTATTTATAAGCTAGATAATATTAAAATAATGATCGCAATGAGACATGTATAATTTTGTAGTTTGTACAGATGATATTATTCACGCTCATGCTGTTCTCCCAGAGTCTACCAACTAGTTGAGTACACCTATGTGACTGTATCATGTATAAGTAAAGAAATTTTTTTTTCATTGTTTTTTTTAAAGTGAAAAGAAATGAAGCAGTTAGATCTGAATTCGATCCTAGCTTCATGACATCTAATCCATAAGCCCACTTCAAACCCTAATACTAACCTTAAATTTCCGATGCAATGGGGCTTTATACATTCAATCCACGCTAATTTCCATAAAGAAAACCTTATTTCATAAATGTGTGTTAAAATCAATTCGTTTCAGGTTTAAATTGATCAATTCTATTAATAAATTCTTGATAGAATTATTCATGAATATATATATATTATAACTGCATGGATTGTGTGTATATATTTGTAAATATTTAAATATATATAATTGTTCGAAAGTTTCATTGCATCAGGAATGTTTGTTTTTACTTTAAATAATTTGTTAAAACTTTATTGATTAAAAGCTACATTTTTTCGATAAGCTTTCAGATTTTCCCTTTCCAAAAACAATGGGTAAAGTTTTATTAATTAGAAAAAAAGATAAGTATTTAAAATATAAGGATTTCTTAATTAAAATCGTTTTTAGATTTTAAGAATTCATTTTCTAATTAAAAAATAAATTCAAGTTAATGAGTTTAAAAGCCTTATCGAAGGAATGTATCTAAAAACAACTAGTAGATTTTGTGGCATTGATAATGAAAGAAGCGCTAGCCCGAAGGCATCAAATACAGTATATATAGCTCTGAAAAGTTTGGAGAAAAAAGAAGCCATCTTTGTTGTAGAGAAGTGCAGTAAACTCTATGCATTTTAAATCATGAATTCAAATAGTGTTTCAATCATGGTGAAGGGCTAAAACTTCAGGAATCTGGCTATGGTTCCTGAAGTCCCCTGAAAATCTTCAATGGAACTGCTAAATCCTTTCCGGACCAATCATGCTGCCAAAATCAAATAAAATGCTGTTCAAGTAATCGATCAAATGTGTGCCTACATTTTCCTCACCGGGACATGTAAACTAAGGATCCAGCCCGGAAGAAATGGGTAATACATTTCCATAATGAACCTTAAACTTTCTGGACAGTTTCCGAACTTTACTTTACACTCCCTTTAAGAGCTCTTTTCATTCTTTAATGTAATAATCTCAGTGTAACACCTTTTGTTTATGCTATTTTAAATTAGTAATTCTCTCAATCTCTAGTCTTTAACTTTCCTTCCTTACTATGGCGGCTCATTTACTATACTATATATATATTGTGTGATTTCTTAATGTCGTTTATTTTTAATTATATGCCAATAATCTTTCGACTCGATAAACTCCTTTGTTCTATTTGCCTTACACAGAAAATATAATATTAAATCTGATAATAATTCTCATCCATTAGAACTAGATTTATACAGTTCTATCAGTGATTGAGTCGAAAAAAATTATTAAATTTTTATTTTTATATTTGGTTAATAATAAATTAGTAGCCCCGTTTCTCACCTATGTCCCCAGATCCTATCTAATTTACAAATGTTTATATATCCACATAATGTTAAAATGTTTTTTTTTCATATTCACCAATATTTATTTATTCACATATGTTAAAATGTTTTTGCAAAAGGGCCGATAAAGGAATCAAATATATTCTAATTCAAATTTCTGTTATTTTCTTTTAAGATTCAGGAAGGGCCCGATATTTGGGGCATAATTAATATAATTTTATAATGCTTTAAAATAGTTTTAGTTAAAAGCTCATTTAACTTTAATTAATTTGATCAAGTCATCACATAGAGCATTCTATAATTGGGTTTTATTGTTCAAACAGTGACTCTCAAGTCATCATCTTCGAACATTGCTGACATAGGGCAATCTTCCACTTCATTAGACTTGTCAGTGGTAATATTTCTGTTATTTTAAATTATCAAGAAAGAAAGCACTTCCTCTCCTGTTCATGTTATATTTGGAACACCAAAGGCTCGTAGTTACAACTCGGCCTGGCTCTCCCGTGTTCCACATCTACTTAAAGGGCAAAAGACTTGTCAAATACAAGCCGCCATACTACTTTTAAATCACCTCTCCTTAAAGGGCAGTAAGACTTGTGAAATGCAAACCACCATAGGACTTAGATCATCGACCAGCTATTGTCTTTCAATTTCATTTTATAGCTCATAATTTTTCAGCACCATTGCCTCTCTGTTCTGGTAAAGCCCGCTCTGATGATCGTAATTTGTGACGAAGTGATTTCAATTAAAGTCGAACAAATTCTCAATATATTTAATTAAATAAGTTTTCCAATAAAGATTAAATTTATGCCCTAAATACATATCTTGCTCTTCATGAATGGATTTGCGAATGTGAAAATAAATCTCACATTCTTTCGTATAAAATTAGAGTAATAATGTCCTTTACAAATGAATACCTTTATCTGCCTTTATTTTCTTGTTGAGGGCATAGACAGATAGACTTTCAAATATTGTGTAATACTCATTGGCATATAATAAGGACTGCCACTCTTATTATAATTATAAACTTTGTTTAAGGACTAGATTTAATTAATATAATCATTATTTAAAATTCAAACAAAACAAACTATTATTATTAAATATTTTTTAAACACACTTGGTTTCTTAGTTCTTAATTCTCTTATTCAATAATTATTTAATGTTAATGCTCACTGTCTGTGTTGGAAACTCGAACATATGCATATGATTCGATTTAAAATCATCTTTAGAATTTATTATCCGATCTTAGCATCAGTTCAGGGGTCTCTAATTCTCACCAACCATTGAGCTAGTTTCTTGGCGCATAGCACTGTTCCGTCGATTTAGATTTCTACTAATCTGAGCTGGTGAGTTGGGTTTGAATTCAGTTTGGTTCAGCTGAGTTTGGATCCGACTTGCGTTCAGGTGGTGGTGCTTTTTTGACTGGTACAGTGTGGAACTTGTGGTGTATCACCATAGTGGGATAATCGGTATTATTTTCTTTTTGTTTCCAATTACCTTTGAATTTTGAAAGAAACCTATGTTTACTTGCATACTTGTAATATATCTTTCAAGTATTTGTGAACGATTGCAAACTCTGGTTAAAAAAATATCTATAACAAGTAGTTCACATGTGAATTAGAATAAAGAAATAATATCAATTTTTTGTAAGCCAACATATATGTGTGTGTGTGTCTGCGTGTGTACGGTGTGCATGTGAGTATTCATAAAATTATAATTGTGGCAATAACATCATTGAAAATTTACTGTCTCAAAGCTACATTTATTTATTTTATCTTTTAATTTTTAGTCAAATTAATACAAGACACAATCATTATAAGCATTTCGTGGCATTGGTCAATCATATTCCATCTCTTAATTAGATGCACAGTAATTCTGGATTCTTGCGTTTTATTTTTTCTCTCTTTGTTTTCTTTTTATTTATCTTTGATGTTTTTTTTCTTCTAAATTAGAATGTTCATCCTTATTTTCCAATGACTTTTAATGAAAGATGGAAGTGTAAAATAGTAAGGATATGTGTACCCCTGATACAATTTAAGTGTGAAATCAAACCAGTTTAAATTAGGATTTTTTTTTCTTTTTAAATTCTTTAACTTTCACCTTTCAACAGATTTTAAAAAAATAATAATTTAAAAATAATACAAATATATACATTCTTGTAGGCTTATACTTTATTTTTTTAATATTACATTAATTATTTAAATCATTAAAAGAATATGAGCAAAAAATTCAGAAAAAAAAAAGTGAAGAAAGAGAATAATTTAAAAACATTATTAATATTTTTTTAACTAAAATTTAATTAAATATAAAAGTAGAATTAAAAGATTATTATATTTTCAAAAAAAAAAAAAGTTATAATACAGATAAAATATAGAAAACGTGAAAGTTTTAATAAAAGCAAAAACTATAAACTCATTATAAAAAAAGCAGACCCTAGGTAACATTAAAAGAATATTTAATATATATAATCTTCAATACTTATACACACACCTATATATATATATAAAGAGAGAGGGGGGAGAGAGAGACAGACAGACAGATAGATAGATATATGGGTAGACGGGTGGATGGATGGATAAACAGACAGACGGAGACAGATAGGTAGGAAGGTAGGTGGGTAGATGGGTAGGTAGGTAGGTAGAGACAGACAGACAGACAGACAGACAGACAGACAGACAGATAGATAGATAGATAGATAGATAGATAGATAGATAGATAGATAGATAGATAGATAGATAGATAGATAGATAGATAGATAGATAGATAGATAGATAGATAGATAGATAGATAGATAGATAGATAGATAGATAGATAGATAGATAGATAGATAGATAGATAGATAGATAGATAGATAGATAGATAGATAGATAGATAGATAGATAGATAGATAGATAGATAGATAGATAGATAGATAGATAGATAGATAGATAGATAGATAGATAGATAGATAGATAGATAGATAGATAGATAGATAGATAGATAGATAGATAGATAGATAGATAGATAGATAGATAGATAGATAGATAGATAGATAGATAGATAGATAGATAGATAGATAGATAGATAGATAGATAGATAGATAGATAGATAGATAGATAGATAGATAGATAGATAGATAGATAGATAGATAGATAGATAGATAGATAGATAGATAGATAGATAGATAGATAGATAGATAGATAGATAGATGCAACATAGTCAGGTACTAAATTTAAATAGATAACGAAATAACTCAAATATGAAAATTACTATTTTTAAGAAACAATGATTGAAGCAAAAAAATATTTAGCTGCCTTACAAAATTCTCTTTTCTTTCTTCGCACTTTATCGCCTTTCTCTCTCTTTTACTTTACTGAGTCTTTAGTTAGTTAGGTTCATATAAAATCTAACCATCTCTAATACCATCAGTTATTTTACTATATTACATATAAAACTTCATAACCGTTTTTAAATTTACCAAATAAACCAGTCTTTTCTGTTGATAGGGGTATGGAAAATATGCAGTCTCTAACATTGAGAAAACAATTTTAAAAAAAGTTTAACAAAATAAAAATTATTGTGATTTTTCATGAAGTAATATAATAAATAATGAATTGTTTTGGAACTAAATTTGGAGCATTAAATCATGATAAGCATTAATATTTCTATTTCGGGATTCCTCTTTTCTAAAAAAATATGTTGCAAAATAAGACTCTGAAGATTGGTTATTTTAAGCAATGTATATAACTGTAAGACATATTATAGAGATTTAAGGTACCTGTCAAAAAAAAAGTAATTAATATTTGTAATATGGCATAAGGTTGTTTGAATCATATGCTCCATTGTAATTAAACAAAATGCAAAGTTTACTTCAATTATCAATTAAGAACTCATTTCTAAGATAATAAAAAAAAATTATGTACTTATGTTGAAAGGCATCAAAGATAAATGATAATTAACCAATAAAAAACAACCATGACTTTATTGAAAATAATATATTAGGTTTTGATATGAATTATAAACCACAATGCTTTCATTTATAATTCTGTCTACATTTATTAAATATACATATAAGCTTGCTTTTAAAATAACCATAATAATATTAATAATAATATTAAAGTAAGAAGATGGTAATAAAGATTAATATTTTTAATTTGTTTTTAATTATAGGCACAGAAAAAATGAAAAATTTCTTGATATAAACACTTCAAACCCTGAAATTAAGATAGAGCTTGTAGTTAGAAAGTTGTAAAGACTTGAGCTAATATACCTATGTTAATTAAACTAGATTTGTAAAAAAAAAAAATTTCAGTTGAACAAACAAATGACTACATGTTTTTTTTTTCCTTTTAAAAAGAATGAAAAAGAATTGCATAGAGTTGGACTCCGTGTGAGATCTAACTTAATATCCTTTATTTTTAAAATTCCTATAAAAAGCCAGAGTTGTCTTGCGTTGTTAGCCGAGAGGTATCGCAGCCGTCATGCAAGCAAGTAGTTGGTTGCAGACGGTTGTGGGTTCGCGTCCCGGCCGATGCTATGACACATGGAAAAAAAAAAAAGCTAGAGTTATAAAAATTATTTACTCCCTGATATGTGTTTCTAGTGAGAAATAATAAAATTAATTTTTTCTTTTAAAAATTAGATTCTGTAAATTCAAATATTCTGTTGTCATTGAATATTTCTGCACAATATTTCAATCTTATAAAAATTCTCAAAAAATGATTGTGAAAAATTTAAATACACTTATACTCAAACTATAAAAACTGATAAATTATATCACAATTTGGAATCCAAATATATAAAAAAAAAATCAATATTATATAAATATTTATAGACACATTTTGGGGGCAAAAGTTAAAATAATAATAATAATATATTATATTCTAAACAAATTAATAAAAAAAAAATTGGTAATTATTTTTAGAAGCAATAAATTATTACTCATGCTAAGAGCCAATACTTCTTTAATCATATAAAATGGCTAATTTGATTTTCCAATTAATCATGTTACTGACATTATTATATTATTTTTTGTAAAAGAAAAATTATTTATATGTAAAATTTGCAGTTATAATTAATAGAAATATGCATAGTCATTATTAAACAAATGTAAAATAATAATAACAGTAGCAAACTCTCCATATAGTAGTGCCACCTAGTGCAAACCACAATAAGCAATGGATACCAGAATACTTGTGCATAAAATCCCTATCTAGTGCCTACTTATCCAATATCTCCAGACTAGTTTCTAGCTTGTGTCTTTCATCAGTGAGGAACCTTGGATTTGAGAGCACTGCATCTAGATGTTAGGATCTAATACATTGCTCCAGCAGCCACATTTTACCAATTTGGTTAACTATAAATTTAAGGTCTTAAGATGAAAACACAATAATGTTTTCAACCAAAGTACATTCACCTGTATAGTCATATAGATCTGAACTCAGGTCAGCATCTATACATTTTGGTGTCTTTGGTTTTTCAAAAATCACAATCATCATTATTCTATGAAAGGGATAGATGTAAAACTATCAAAACATCACATGATCACCCTTTCCTATGGTTACACAAGCTGATAATTACAATAATAAACTCTCCATACAGTAGAGTCACCAAATACAATCCTTTTTAATCATGGATGCATGCAAAATGTATCTATATGAATAAATAGGCAAATGAGTTTGGGTTAAAAATCATTATGTATTTTCATCTTGGACTCCTAGCTTTATAGTTAACCAAATAGATAAAAGATGGCTGCTGCAGGATTGGATTAGATTAGATTCTAAGATCTAAGTGCAGTGCTCTCAAATCCAAAGCTCCTTAGTGATGAAAGGTACAAGTTAGAAACTAGTCTGGGGATATGGGATGAGAAGGCACTAGATAAGGATTTTATGTGAAAATCTTCCTACATCGATTGATTATGAAGGTTTGCACTTGGTGGCACTACTGTATGGGGAATTCCTGTTCTAGAATATAAAAGAAAAAACATAGCTGATAATGATAGTGATAATGAAGGTATCACTGTACTATACTATTTTATATATTATTTATATTTTCTTTATAAATAAATCTTAATTGAATGTAAATGCTTGAAAAGAAAAAGGTTACAAATAATGAAGTCATGGAAGATTAAATATGAACAAAGTGATTAGACAGAAAGTGGGTTATTAGTTTTTATGCTGGGTTTGGAAAAAGATAAGGGGGATTTAGATATAAAGGCTATAGAGTTGACAAAGATTATGTTGTGGAAATGGGATGGAGCAGATTATGGGAGAACTTAGGATAAAAATGGAAAGGGAAGGTAAAGTGGCTAACAGGTTTCTCTGGGCATAGTTGCTGGGACTCCATTTAAGAAAAAGTCACAGTGCATCATACCATATACTGTTATTAACAGCCTGTATAAGCATATATAATGGTGATCATTTTTAAAAATAATAATCTAACAGAATCAAGAGAATATATGCAAATTAGCAATAACTGAACAATAAATAAACAATATGTAAATATCTGAATATTACTTATAAAATATAAAATATCATATATCCTGATAAAAAAATATGGAAAGTATATACTTAAGAACTTGTTCATCATTTAATAATAAAGATTCAAGAAATTTTTCATTATGTTTAGAATTAAAAATTCAAGTCATATGATACAATAATAATGATTTTAATTTGTAAGCATAAAAATAAAAGAATTCAAAATGCGACCTAACATATTATTTAATGCAATTCAAATTCTTATGCTTAAGAATCATTGTTGAGGTAGTAATTCATGAATCGTAAGTAATATATAATATACTGAGAATTCAGTTGTCTAAATACATAAATGACGAAGTTTTCATAATTATAATTTGAAATTCAGGGATCACTAGTTGCAATAACAATGACTAGCTTGAATCCATAAAGTAAAATGAGTTGCAAATGCATTCTTAAACATATCACAGTAATTGGTGGTGAGCCAATAAATCACCATTGATCATAGATATTAAACAACATATTATCTTTATATAAAAAGTCAAAACTAATTATATATTTAAAAAATTGTTGTCTATATATATATTCTTTCAGTATACATAGTCTAAAGGATACTAAAATTCAACCCAAGTTATTATTTAATATATTCAAATTCTTAAGATTAGAATAAATGGTAATAAACTTGTTCATACCATTTTTTAATGTTTGTCATATAGATAAATGTTTTAATTATTGATTGATAATAAAATATATTACTTTAAAATGCATTAGAATATAAATTTTTGCCTATAAACATTTATAGTATTTAAATTAATTGTAGATTAAGAAATAATTCAATTAAAATTTATTTATTTATTTTATTTAAAAAGATATGAATCTTATGATTTCAGAAATATTAATATTTTCATCTCTAAATGGAATTAACAAGATTTTTTTTTCAAGCAATTAAATTCATAAGAATTACATTTAGTATTGTCATCTATAATAATGCATTGCAAGATCTGTTAAAATGAAGATTTAGTGAATAAACTCTTAGACAATAAATTTCTTATCTCTTTTTTGATGAAATTAAATCATATGCAACAAATATGTAAGCATTTAACAAGCACTCAAATAAATGGCATATGTTTCATGATTGAATTTCATGGATTGATCTCAATAGTCATTGCAGAATTATCTTTAACTTTTTATCTTCCTTACCTCTCTTTCATTCTCTCTTTTTCTGGAGTAAAAGGTTTACACATATTTACAAATGATTGTTAGTAATGATAATTGGCATGAATCAATAATATAATCATATCTCTTTAATTAGTGTTTACCACATTACATCTAATATATAGGGTATATGAGCACAGACTTTCACAGGACTCACCACTCTATCTCATATCACTGATACACATATATGTTGAAAAAATAAATAATCACCAATATACATATTTCATGGTCAGTTGGTCCAGATTATCATCTCTACACATATATGCAATAAATGCTCAGATATATATTAAGATAGCCAATCTTATACTTTAATGGACAGGCTTCAATCCACTCCATATTCCAACTCTTCAACCATCCATCCAATTAAAAATCTGATGGTGGAATGCTCAAAGGCTACTCTGAGACCAAGATTCTTGTCACACCCATTACATCTAAATAAATTGAAATATGCATCTAACAATCTCTGTGATCTAACTAATACATCATGATAATCTTGAGTTATTCTGATTGCACATAAATTTTTAAGTTGTTTATATTGTGGTATTAATAAGATTTCTGATTCATTTTCAAGAGTTATCCCATAAAAGAAATTCATCACGTGTTACAAATATTCAACGAACCAAAATCTTTTATGTAAAATGCTTTTAATATTTTTGCTATATGTGTTTGTGTATGTTTAAAAAAAATGAAAAAAGAACAAGTATACGCATGTAAATTAAAACTTTATAAAATCAATATTCTTAAAGCTATGTGAAATATATATATATATGTTTAATGAAATTAAAATTATAAATAATAGCAATAAGGAAAAAATACTAAGAGCAAAAATTACATAATTACGAAAATATAGCAAAGTATTTCCTGATCAAAATCAATAAAGTAAACATGCATCAGTTAAATTTTAATAAATGACCTTGGATAAAAATTTAAAATCCCTGTTCAATTTAAACATTAGAAAAGACTCTGATATAATCTGTCATATTTTTTAATAAAACCATCAATTCTAATTATATTCAATATAAAAGGGAAAAATTATAACATTTAACTGATTTGAATTAAATATTTTTAATCAAAGTTTGATTACTACTGCTTATTTACTTTAGTTTTATACTAAATTTAATGAAAAGATAATGAAAAATTTTCTGAGATATAAGCATTAAATGGATTGACACTTAAAATTTCATTATTAAAATTTGGCTCAAACAATTTACATTTGTTAAACATAAAAATTTAATATTTAAATACAAGTATAGTATATACAATTAAGCTAGATGTAATTAGAGGAAATTTGAATCCAGAATTTCAATATCCCTTCAGTTATCCACTCCATCTTCTACAACTAATATACATGACCACATACATTTGAAATAGATAACAATGGTATATTTCATTCTGAACTAGCACTCATCAGTTGATCTGGATCATTATCAGTGCTCGGATTATATTAAGGTAACTAATCTTCAAACTTTAATAATAAAATTTAATATAAATAATACCTTATTAATGTGGATAATATTGTACATAACATTTATAAAAAATCAATAGCTAACAACACTATTAAAGATAAACCTCAAATCCCTCTCCTTTACATCCCTAAAGTACTAAAACAGGCAAAACTCTACATACAGTATTGCCACTCAGTGCAAGCCAGAGTAATCAATGGATGCCAGAAGGCTTGTGCATAAAATCACCATCTAGTTCCTACTCATACAATATCCTCAGACTAGTTTCTGGCTTGTGGCCTTTGTCAGTGAGGAGCCTTTGATCTGAGAGCAGTGCATGTAGATCTTAGGATTTAATGCAACCTTCCAACATCTACCCTTTATATCTACTAACAAAACTATAAGTCTTAAATTGAAAACACAATAATATTTTCAATCCAAGCTCATTAGCTTATATAGTCATATAGGTCTGAACTCAGTTCATTATCTATACATTTTGGTGTCTTTGGTTCTTTAATAATGATAACCACCACTATCTATCCTGTGATGTTTATTAGCTTATCCCCAAAGTATCTAAACAGCTTATAAAAACTTTATCTAATGAATTTAAAGTTGGCTTTCATACACATCCCAATACAAATAGACTTATCAATAATATGAAGAACAACAATGACCCAATCCCAAACACCCCAGGTTGTATATAGCATTCCATGCCCTCAGGCCAGATGCAGCACTACATACTATGGGGAAACCAAGGCCACTGTCAATAATAGAGCTGCTCAGCATATGTATACATACAAAAATGCACAAAAGAAGAACGGCAACATTTCAATATTTCTCAAACATGAGAAGCAGGCCAGTCATAGGTTCGAACCCTCCTAACTCCAAAATTGTGTGCACTGAAACTAACGAGACTGCAAAAGGAAGATAAAAGAAGCATATTTTATCACCAATGAAAATAACGCTATTAATAGATGCTACACATGCTTCCCTATCTCCAGAAAACGAACAAGTTGATTAATTTACATATGCATTTGCATACATTATCATTTAACAATATCACAACAATGATTTAAAATCCATTTTGGCTATGATTGTGAGGGATAATACTTTGAAAGCGCTTAGCCTACATTGATTTATTTTGATTGTTTACCATTAATAGCGTCTTCATCCAGCGTTTTAAAACGTTTGTATATACTAGTAATAAATAATAATAAAAAAATAGTTAAAACAATTAATAATAATAATGATTGTCATTATTTCCGGTTTTTCAAATATACGACTTTAAAAAGCAATAAGAGATAAGTATTTTTAACATTTTTTATATATACAAATTATAAAATCAGTCTTCTTCTAAGATAGTGGTTTTAATCTTAGAACAAAAAAATCAATTTATTTTTTCTTTAAAAAGAGAAGGGAAAACAAAAATCTACTAATAATAAAATTGTAGAGTTTAGAAAATCTTAAATTAATTGAGCATATGATAAATTAGCCTTCAAATAATATGATTTGTAATACTTTCGCTCTCAAGTTTTAAAAATCAAACGTGTATTCTTTTTATATATTTGCATCCATTCCTAAAAAAAAAACCTCACTACTTAATGTATCAATTCCTTTTTTTTTTTAAATCAAAATAAAAAAACTCTTCTACTAATAAAAAAATTATAGAATTCAGAAATTACCAAATAACTGACCATGTAATAAATGAATATTAATCAGTCTTCATTTAACATGCTTTGTATCGCTTTTATTCTCAAAAATTAACCCGGCTTTTTTTCTATGTATTTACTTATTTTTCTCAAAATTCATAATACAATGTATATATTTCATTAAATGTCCATGTTCATTCTTAATACCTTCACAATGTTTCATCATTCTCAATCAATTCCAGATTTGCTCAATACGGAACACATGTTTAAATATTAGACTCAGAAAATCAAGTTTTATGATAATGTTTGAAAATAGTTAGTTGTCCACAGAAGTTTAATCTCTTTATATAACTGCTATGATGATGTGAATTGAATTCCAAACAATGCAATTTCTATTATTGATCATACCAAGATACATTTCTAAATATATACCTATTTTATAAAAAAAAAATTCAATTATTAAAAGGTGGTAAAATATTCAAAATGTATGATTCTATATGTTGGCTGTCTAGTAAATGTCATAATAAAAGATATCAATCCCCTTTAAATAATACATAATCTAAATCAGGGTGGGCAACTGCAGATCCATGGACTATATCTGGCCTATGATGATGTTGAATCCGGCCCACCCCATAAAGGCCTAATTATAGAAAATCCATACCAGACTACACTCGCTGCAAACTGCAATCTTTAGGCCTATCATTCACATGTTCATATAACATAAACTTTATCCTAATGCCATGAGAAATATAAATTTCTAATTATAAAAATTAAAAATGTTATCATAACTTGAGTAAATTTAATAATAACTTCTAAAATACCTATTTTATATTACAAAATATAAAAATATGGGTGGAATCACGTTGCAAATAACGTTAATTTCACTTTTTAAAGAATACTTCTATGCAGCATCAGAGTATTATTTCCTAATTATTATTGTTGCATCAATCAAGCAAAGTTCCTTTGGGTTTAACTTCTTATTGAAAAAAATAATATTGGTGCACGATATTTTATAAATAAGTTTATGTGTTTTCTAGTTATTACAATTTTTAATTTAATATAATTTATAGCCTATAAAATGAACCCATTAAAAAAAATTGATCCTGAACACTGTATTTTCAATGATAATTGGACATTCAGAAAGATTATTTGCAAATATAGACGATAAAATTGTTTGTTTGATTTGTAAAGAAACTATTTTCGTTTTTAAAGAATATAATAAATTAATACATTGTACAGGCTTAAACCTGCATTTATATATGTAATATATGCGGGGTTCGAACTCAGACTTTCACACAACCCACCACTCTCAGTGCCATCTCATATTGCTGACCCACCTGATCAATAAATGGATTATTCTCCTGTGCATGAGGAGTCAGAATGACTAATATGTCAACATGGGTAGGATGACAACCTTGGCACTATCAAGGGCTTTGAACATTCCATCATCAGATTTTCAATGAAATGGAAGGCTAAAGAGTTGTGAGTTGGAATAATTTGAAGCCTGTCCATTAAAGTATAAAGATTGGCTATCTTAATATAAAGCTGAGTACTGATTATATATATATATATGTATGAGGATAGTAATCTAGACCAACTGATGATTGCTGTTTTAGCATGAAATATGTATATTGGTGATTATTTATCTTTTCAACATGTGTGTGATCAGGTGGGTCAGCAATATGAGATGGCACTGAGAGTGGTGGCAATTATACCATTTCAAATATGACCACAATAAAATAATTTCAATCTTATTACATATGCATCAAGCAAAATTTCAGGTTAAATCAGTGAAATATCACATGATCATTTCTTTCTGTTTATACAACCTGTTAAAACAGTAACAATTTTTTTCCTCACAATAGTCCCAATTATGTAAGCTCTAGTAATCAATAGATGTTAGATGATTATGCATTTTAATCAGTATTCAGTGTCTTTCAGGTGCACTGCTCCCAGATCCAAAGCTCCTTGTTGATGAAAATCACAAGTTATGGAAAAAAAAATTCCTACTGTTCAAAAATTCAGGTGTGAAATTGATTATATTCCAAAAAATACTTTTCTTATTTCAAGTCTTCACCAGTAACATGTATACATCTAAAATGCAGGAACATCAAAACTCATAATCTGGTTTTAATTGATTTAAATTAAACAGTACACATCAAACTTGTATCATATGTCACTGCTGATTATATGAAGTCATTTCTATGCTATTCAAAAAATTGTTGTCAAATCTAATATTATTTATCTACTAAGTTTTTATTTAAATATTCCTACATTCATTATATTATCTGGCTTGAACATATTAGGGAAGTCATTTCAACTAAGATCAGGTCATACATTATGCCCTAAAAATGATTTCTAGTCATGTTTTTATAAAGATAATATATCCCTAAATACATATATTTTTTAGCAACTATAACATCCAATTACCAATATTACATAAAAGGTTTAAAACATATGCCTATATTAACTATTAATATTAAATCTATTTTCATTATTTCTGTGTGAACTCAATTTACCAAAGTATTTGGAATTTAAAAACTTACATTATCATTTTATTATTGACTTTTACATTATCATTATGATTTTGTTTTTAATTTACAAATTAATAATGAAGTTTAATATAAAAGCTCTTTATTGTTAGAAGTTATGTGAATCATATAAATATTTTTTCTAAATATTCTACCAACCATTTGAACTTTCATAACTTTCCAATGACATTTTCATTATAGTGAGAATGCAATCTAACCTTTTCACTCTCATCTGTCTGCTTTTCAGATATTATACTTTTTTGATAAATTATATTGTCTTTACTGACTAAACAGTTTGAAAACATTAACATTTGACAAAAAACTTCAAGTTTAATCTTCACACTTAAAGATCTAAATGTCATATCTACTTTCATCAAAAATCATCTCTACTTTACTACATTTATCTGCAATGAAATATTTCCTATCTTTTATCATCATTTTTCTCATTTTCTTATAACAACTTTCTTAATCCTTTTGTTGTAATTTTTTAATATTAAATTATATCCCCATTTTTAACTTCATCACTTTTATATACACAATTATTACTAACAAAATATGTATGCTTCATTTTAAAATCATTAAGCATTTTTATTTTCAAATATTTTTTTTTACTATTTTATATTCTTTGTACTGCTTACTACAAATAATTTAAAATAATTTTATTTAGCTTACTCTAACATAGTCTACAAACTATATGTAATAAATAAAAACTGAAATCATCCAAAACTAATAAAATACCAATTGAATAGCATAAGTTACATTTTACTTACTGAAATGATAATTTTGTTATAACTTAATTTATACTATTCAATTGTCATTATAAGCCAATAAACATCACATGATCACCATTTCTTATATTTGCTTATAACTGTTATTCGAACAGGCAAAAACTCACTATACATATTGCTACTTTGCAAGCTAAAGTAATCAATAAATTCCAGAAGGTTTGTGCATAAAATCTCCACCTAGTGCCTACTCATCCAATATCCCCAGACTAGTTTCTGGCATGTGGCTTTCTAGATAATTCTTTTTTTTTAATTCTATAGATATGTGTGTGTTTGTATATGCTTGTATATTTTACTATCTCTTTAGTAATTCTTTTTATGCATTTTATTTTATCTAGGATCTTCCAAAATTTCAAAATCCATATATACATTATCTTCAGCAAAGGTGTTTAGGTAAAATAATCTTATTCAAATATAAAGAAATAAATATAAATGTGTCTAACTTTTATAATTTTTGCTTTAGGAAAATAAACAAATGAAACATTTTTTAAAAAAAATTATCATAAGGATAATGAAAAACAAACAGATATGAAATAATCTGGTAATAACATAAATTATAAACAGTTTAAACTGCACAGTCTTAATGTAATTATATTATTAACTTAATGCAGCCTTAAACAGTATGAAAAATATGCTAAGAGATACATTTATTGTAAAACATTTTATTATTGTTTTTAAATTTATTAATATATTTAAAATGTAAAACATAAAATCTATTCTGAAACCTTGCAATTATGTGTTCAAATTTTGGGTAACATATATCTTCTCTAAGGAATACATTAAAATGAAAGTGACATCAACTTCTTCTATGGAATCCAATAATTTCTAACAATTTAGACAAAAGTCAGAATAAGAATAAAGACTATATCTAATAGTCTAATTATGAACTCAAACTTAAAAGTTTTAACTGCAAGACAATCTTTAAAAAAACATTCAGTTTGGTTAGTTTCTTCAGGAGATCATGCAATTTTTGAGTATCCAAGTGGCAAGTTGACCCATTTGTTTTCCAATGATCAAATTGACTTTTTTATTTTTCTCATCTGAGTGAGATTTAAAAATTTTTAACTCTGACACTAAACTGCATAGGACATGACAGTCTATCTAGGATATAGTTCCAATCCCTATTGATTTATGATACAATTCAATGCTTTTCATTTTTCAAGTTATTTACTAATTATTCCTTTTTCTTAACTTTTTTCTTTATAACCATTATAGTTTCTTTTTTTATTTGGGGGAGGGGGACTTTCGTAATTCTTATTTATGATAATCAATTCAATATTCCACTCTCAAAAATTTTCAGCTTATTAATTAAAAACATATTTTCTCAATAAAAATTGAATCAATAATTCAACCTCTCATCAGCAACGATAACATTCATTGAATTCTTTAATCAGTAATATTAATGTTCTCTTTATATTATAAAGCAGCACTTAAATGCATAAAATAAAATAAAAACGCCTTGAATAAAAACATATCTTCTCTATGTATAACCTCTCAGAAATACTATTTGGAAAATTTCCAATTAGTTTATTAATTCTTTTCAAAATATCCACTAAAAAAGATCAATCACTTTGTCAAGTTTTTTTTTAAAAAAAACTATAAAATACATATTAAAATGGCATTGCTTTCTTTCTCTAAATGCACTGACGTAAAAAAAAAATACTAAGGTCTTTTAGATAAGTGCAATAGCTTTTAAATTCCTTCTAAATTTCTTTTAGCCGTATATATATATTACTTTATAGATTTATATGTATGTGTATACATTGTTGAAATTTATAAATATAATTATTGCATATATAATAAATGGAAATTAATACTAATATTATGTACATATTTGTATTGCATCTTTTTATAGAAACATGCTTTCAAGTAATTCAATCATTGTCAGCTATGAATTATTGTGAGCTTGTTATTTACCAAGGTGTGAGATGCATGTTGGGATAACAAGAACGGATCGAAAACGCAATGTATGGGTAAGAGAACAAACAGGTGTTACTGACCTCATTGAAAAAATTAAAAGACTGAAGTGGAATTGGGTTGGACATATTGTTAGATGAGATTATAATAGATTGACAATTGAAATTTTAAACTGGATTACAAGAGATTGTAAAAGACCCAGAAAAAGACCACATGTGTGATGGATGGATGAAATAAGAATGTGTGCAGAGGTGATCTGGAGAAGAGAAGCTAAAGATAGGAAAAGATGGATTGAACTTGGAGAGACCTTCATTCTGCAGTGGATTGATAATGGTTGATGATGATGAAGCAGTCAGGTGATGGCTCATAAATCTAGTTACAATAAGAAATTTAATTTTAACAATATAAAATTTCATGTGAAGAAAAAAAACTACTTTTACTAACAGGAAAAATAATTCCTTAATAGACAAAATGCTAAGTAATGAGGAAAGTGATATTATTTTCCAAAATATAAAAAGGCATCAAATACCTTTGCAGAAGAAATTATGCAAATAAAAAAATCCAAACAATATATTATTTAAATAATATTCTATGTACTAGTATAGGTACATTATTTCTGAATATGTTGTAATGGAAGTAATAGCTGATCTATGATCATGGATCTTGAATTGCAAAGGCTGACATTCTACAACTGCATCAAAACATGCAATCTGCTAAATCAAGAAAACCAAACTAATATCAAGATATTTTATGAAAGCTAATAAGTGGTGGAGGCTGTTTTATGAATATAGATCAGAAAAGGCAATTGAACAATAAAATTGTGTTCATGCACCAATGAAACATCACTGTTCATTAAAGAAAGAGCAGTATAACACCCATGCATAATAACTGATATTAACCATAATTTTGATTCACTATTTTATTCAGCTCTATTACTTTTGAGATTTAGTACTATTTTGCAATCAAAGATAGTTCTTTCAAAAGCAAAAACTTATATTTATCTTTTGAATATCAAATAACTATCTATCTCTTCATCATCAATTCTTAATAGTGATCGTGATTGGCAAAGTTACTAACTAAATGCAGAGCTTTTTCCCCCTTCATTACAAAGAATTAAATATATCAGGCAATGATTATATGTTTCTCTAAAATGCTTGATGGTATTTTTCTATAACCATAATTGTCAAGTAAATAAGTCCAACTTTATTCATAATTTAATAGGCAAGACCTAAAAGTGTAATAATGAGGTCATAAAGACTTCTTTGGTCATTATATATATATATATATATATATATAATGATATATATGCAATATATATATATATATATATATATATATATATATATATTGCAATGATATTAAAATCTGCATTGCTCTGTTTGATGTTAATAATGATGGGTTGTCTATTTTGAAGATTTTCAGATTTTATATATTGATTCATGTTTAATGATTTTCAGCTACTAAATCACATTTTGAAAGGGTAATCTCCATATTAGTTAGTGTTAAAAAAATAAATATTTTAAATTAATCTAAATACATTTATAATCTTTTAATAAACCCAGGCATAAATTAAAATTTCTAATTAGTGACAGTTATAATTTTAGTTTAAAAAATCTTATAATGCAATAGTTATGTCGACAACCATGGGTAAATTTATACATGAGCTATATAAGAAAATTTTATTTTTAAAGTACAATTCAAACTTCAGATGTATTAACCTTGTTGTTAATACAATAATGAATATGAAATTTATCAGATGTTTTTATAAAACAAAATATCAACCCATAAGACAAAAAAAAAATAACTTATTCTGGTTAACATTACAGTTGGCAATCCTATTGTATAAGATGGATTCAATGTGAAATCTAGTGAAGAAGAGAACTGTACAATATTGTGAAAAACTTTATTATTTATAAAGATTTGATTAATATTAAAACTTTATCAGACTTTTAGATGACTCTTTACAACAAATAAATAAAGAATCATCAGAATATCTTAAATTATTCATTGCAACAGCAATGGAAAAAAAAATTGTCATGTAAAAAAATCCACTGCTAAAATAATGTTTCATATTTTACCAAATCTGGACAATGTACATTTTTGCAAAATTTTATGCTCAGGATTTAATTCAAGTGTTGAAATAATAAAAATAATAAAGTATAAATTCAAATGTAATAAGAATTAAATGCAAATGGGATTCATTAAAAAAACATAAGGCAATTATCATAGAAGATTTGCTTTATGAGAATAGTGGTGTGAATATCAAGTAAGCAGAATAGAAAACAAATAATACATAATATCGGCATTTAAAGATATTTCAAAAATATTTTACAACAAACAAATTTGTTTGGTTTTTTTTTTTGTTTGTTGTGAAACAATTTGAGAATTAATGCAACCAAAATTTTAATTAAACACAATTATAACCATTTGTTATCCTTTTATTTGAACTTATATTACTGGTGCAAATTATTTTTAATTGCATCACAATACACATTTTTTTCATAAATTTTTAGCCAGAAGAAGCATTGACCAACTTTATGATATAGAAAAAATTTGCATACATAGCAATTTTTTTACTAGTATCTTTAGAAGCAATAATCCCCCTTTCATCTACAACATTTAGAGAATCATTACAATTTATCATGTGTATTTTCATTTTTAAAATAACATATTAATCATTGGACAGTATACTATAACAAATTCCAAAGTTACTTATTTTTATATTTCTATATTAAAAACATCACAGAGCTTTTTTTAACAAATATAAATCAAAGATTACTGATTTTGAGGAAATAAACATATAGCTTACTTTTCAGGAGACCTTGTAATATTTGAACATCTTGGCAGTGAGTTGAGTTGATAATTGACAAAACTAGGATTTTTTTTTACTTTCTTTAGTTAAAAATTAATCCAAAAATCTTTAGCTTTTGCTCTACCACTCTACTAAATTATAAAAAATATACCCCTATGGCTATGCTTCCAATCACTGTCTCAACAGACAATATTTTCTTCTGAAAATAAGTCTTAAATTTTTACAAAAAATCTTGCAGGTAAAAAAACTGAAACAAACAAAAATCCTTGATTAGATTTATCTTAAATTTTAGATTAAAAAACTCTAGAATCAGAATATGAAAGCTTATATTAGTCATCTATTTTCATAGCTACCTTAAATGTTGACAAAATATAGATACTTAGCAGTACCAATTAAAAAAAATGCATATTGATGAAAAATAAAAAAGCATTTTAATGATTTAAAGACATATTAAAAATTATGATGTAGTTATATTTTATAATGCTAAAATAAAATGTGATAAGGGATTATCAAACAACAACAAACTCCCATTAATGATGAAATGTCATCACTTGGTCAAAATATTCTATAGTTTAATTATACACTTTTTCTTGGAATAAGTCTTTGATATTATCAAATGCTTTAGTTTTTGGATACTAATTAAGGTTTAATACTAAGTATCCTAAAACCAAGGTATGCAATTAATGTATTATTACCTAATTATACATCACTTAAAACTTTGAGATAAATTTCAACAATTTACATTTTTAAATGTGTATAGTTTTATTTTCACTCTAGTGCAGTTGACACATTATTAGATACACAAGAATCCTAATCACTATGTAAATATATGATGAACTTCCATCAGATAAGAGATTTGGTTTATTATTAAAAATTTAGATCTCAGTTAAACTTGCTTACATAATTTAAACAGGATTTATTTTCAGGTGATTTTCAATACTAGAAAAATCAAAGAATTGTAATTATTACAAAAGCTAGTTTTTGATGATTTATAGTCAAAATCAGTTTTAAATGCAAAGATTATGTGTTAATAGTTACTTGTTTCTGATAATTTATTTTAAATTTACTATGACACTGTTTTTATAATAAATATTTCACTTTTCACTCTTATTAGCATTTAAATTTTATCTTGATTACATATTTCAAACTGTAGTTTTTTTATTTACTTTTTATCATTATGTCAATGTTTTTTATATTGGATCAAGAAAAACAAGTACTAATTATAACTAGCAATGACAAAACTGTTTGGAAAAAATAAAACAAATATTTTAATTTCTTTTAAATATGTCACTTCTTGCACTTGGGTATTAACAACTACATCAAATTTAAAATGCATTTAAAAAAAGAAATGTATTTGTCTTACTAATGTTGTTGTTTTTTTAAACTGTATAATAAACAATTTTGTGAAACGTAAAATAATTCATTATTAAAAAGTAACATATAAACAATGCAATGTTTCTTGTAAAATATTCTCTTTATTTTCTGAATTGCATAATTAACTCTTGAAAAAAAAAACTAACAATATTTCTCCGCTCCTAGTTAATTAACCAACAGAGATATATCGTTTCAACTCAATATAAAAGCTATAAAATTAGCAGATATTAGTTGGTCATGAAACCAGATCTCCAATGATTGTTTATTGGTTAATTATCTTTAAATTTTAGTCGAAAGCTTTATTTGACTGTACAACTACACAAGTAAATTAGCTTGGATAAAAATCTTAAGAGTGTTAAAATTCATAGTATTATCGTGAATTAAAATTAAAGTAAAATAATGCAGTGAAAATCAATATCGTCTATAAAAAGACTAACCAGTAAAATAGTCTAGTTTCATTATTACTGTGTATAAATTTATTTTTATTCCCTATTTATAACTTAACTTCTAAACATAAACAGAGGGCCCTGGCAGTCATGGATGATTATTGCATCTATCTGTCGTGCTCATGAACTAGATGCACAACTGGCCTAGGGAATAAACAGCTCATAATCAAGCAGTAAATGTGTATTAGCTATTATTAATTAGAAAGAAAAGATCTCAGATTAAACTGGGATTATCTGATATGAAGATTAATGCATTGACTATAAAAATTAAAAACATAACTATAATATAATAAAGTCACACTACAAGAAAAAAAAATCATATTTCTATATGCATTAAACCATAGCTATCTTTAATTGCTCATTTATTCAAAATACATAATTTATGTAACCAGAGTTGATAAAAATAAAAATAAAAAACTATATTTTTTTCCTGGCAAGATATTTTTGGATTAATGTGTGTCAGTTCAGTCTTCTAAAACAAAACAACAAAAATAATAATCTAACTGACAATTTTGGATTCAGAATATATTAAATAAAGAAACAAAGAAAGGTGAGCATCACTGCCATTATAACTTCTCTTTCCCAGACAGTAACATCTAACACCACATGATCATCATCACGTGATTCATCTTGATAACAGATTTTTTGCCTCATAATTTGCTTCCCATGATTTAAAATCTGAACCTAGCTGCATTCACTACTCTTTTCTTTTTTACATTTTTACATTTTAAATTTACAAAATTTCTCAATATGGTCTTTTACACTGCAGGAATAACAGATCAAACTTTCCTTTGCCATCTTCGAACTCATAGCTACAGCTTGTGCTTTATTTACAGTAATCAAATTATTTTGCATTCTGACTCAAGTCTGAAATTCTGATGCTTCTTCTAACATTACTTTCTGTGCAACGCATTTTCCAAGGGTTATTTTATAATTCAGATTTGGCTCATTCAGCAAAGTTTTCTTCAGATAATGGTCAGACATTCCAAACAATAGTTGGTCCTGCAACATATATTCTAACTAAGAAAGAAATTGGCATTGTTTTGCAAGTGCACGAAGTGCTATATCATAGTCTATTGTACCATCTACAAATAGATGGTCCAAATATATTGGCATTTAAAATACTTAAAAGCTAAAAGAAAAAGTAAATTTAAATATCTTTTAAATTAACACATTTTAAATTTTTTTTTAGTTAGTGTAATTTTTTTTTTTTTAGAAGCATACAATGAGAGTTGATTTTTTTGGTTCAAATTATTTATCCGGAGTTTAATAAAAGTTGAAACTGGAAAGAATAAAAGAAAGTCATGCAGATTACTAATCCAAATAAACAAAAAGAATTCCAAAAGTATGAAGATTACAATCAAGAAAACCTTTAGGATATTGATTAAAGATGGCAGAAATAATTTACTAAAAAAAAACTTTGTAACAGTAAGTTAAAAATAAATGTATAAGATTATAAATCTAAGGGTCATGATAATAATAACATGCACAAAAATTTCAAAGCTGGATTGAGGTATAAAAAACAGAGGACAACTTCGATCTAGGTCCTTTCTCTTAACATGGGTTCTTAAAGTTGGAGGTTTCCAGGAGAGTGACCTGTTGCAGTGGAATGTCTCTGCATAGAAACAGTATTCACTTGCTGAATGGAGTCATCACATAAGAATAGAAATGAAGCCTTATGAACACCATCTTTTGAAATGAAGGTCATCGCAATTGAGCTTCTTGCTCCAACTGTGGAATTGGCCAGATATGTGAAGATGTTGGAAGGAGAGATCAATTAAATGCCAAGGAACATGGGATCCCAAAGGAAGACAAGTATATTAGAAGAACTGGTAAAAGCTTACCAGTAAATTAAGATTATTTACTCCTAATTTGTGACTTTAATTATTGGCCAATTAACATTAACTATGAATGATCATACCGATAGTGACTAATTTTCAATGTTTAAATGAACTAGCTAGAAGAATTTAAATGGAACAAGAATTTTCATCTGATTAATAATGTTTGTATTAGTGTATGTTTTTTGTCTTTTCCAATTTTTTCTTTATTAATTCTTGCATAAATATTTTAAATAAATTTTAATAAAATATTTAGTATTAATTTAGCACTCTCTTTGTATGTTCTTAATTTGAATATTAGATGTCGTGAATGTTAGTTAATTAATATTTAATTAAAGAAATTACCTTTGCCATTATATTTAATAGTTATTGACTAAGCTCTGGGAATAATATTCTCTAAAAAAAATAAATAAAGTTACTGGAAATAATAACTCCGATCTTTTGGTTACTTGTGTCAAAATTATGGGCTATGAGGAAGTCAGGAGTCTATTGACTATGGTGCCCTCTTATAAATTAAAACTAACTTTGTCAGCAATCGCAGTCGTAATAATTAGTAGACCAGTTAATCAAGAAATATACCTATGTTTTTAGAAATATGAACAAGATATTTTCTTATCCATAGCTTGATTAACTTTCACTTCATAGTGTGTAAAAGAAGGCCTACCAGAATGTATTAAAAAATGAAAAACATTACACTATATACTACTCATGAAGTAATTGCCTTCTCATCTTAAAACACAGATGAGATATTCATTTTGAATTTTCCAGATGGAAATATGCATTTAATTTCTCTTTTAACTCTTCATATGGAATGTCCTCAGGAGTTTTTGGGTCACACAATTGTTTTTTAATTTGTAAAACATCTTTGCCAATAAGTAATAAAAGTGTAGCTGTTTTGAGTCTATTTTCCTCAATTTTATTTATTAGCATATAACACTCAATGTGTTTGACAAACTCTCCATGACAATGTGTTGTTAATATCAAACTTGAATACTACTGTTCAACATTGCCATTATTTATCAGCAATAACTTAAACAGATTTTACTCCATAAACTAATGACTACAACCATTCCACTGTTGACTTGCTTCATTCTACTGTCAACCTGTGCAATTCTGCTGTTGACCTGCATCATCACCCTGTCAACTGCACCACTCTGCTATATACAAGGGTAAAATTTATGTGTACCAGATGTATATGCATCTACAATAATTAAATGAAAAACAAACACTAACTGGAATAATTAAAACAAGTTTATTCACTTGTTAATAAAGTAAAGAACAATAAAATAAAATGTGTGGAACCACTTTAACTTCTTTAAGCAATTTCAATACTTAGCTCCATGATAAACTATTCATATGGACAAACATTAGATGCAAGTCCAAATATCTGTGTGTATCCATTTACTTTGGTTTTAACATACATATATTCTTTTTTTTTCTTAAAATAACATATATATATTCTAATCTTATTTCTAATATCAGTCTTTAACCGATTAAATCACACACTGTATTTTCTACTTACAAGGTTTCACAATTGCTGCTTACACAATTGTATAAATACTGTTCTGCCATGGCTAAAACATATTCAGTTATATTTATGCAGTTCAGAATATGTAGTAAGGCTCACTTATATATACTGACCTTGCTCAATATCAAATTTGAATTTTCAGCTTTATGCTAAATTTCTAGCATACATTTATACTGATAATAAATTTAATGTACTATCTGCACAAATAATACAACATTTTATTAAACTTTATTTACAATAAATATACATATCATGCACAGAACAGTCTACTAACTAAAGTATTAATCCAAAAGTGCTACCATTTTTGGCTTAACATAGGTCAGATAAATATACTAAATGGTGCAGTTTCAGCATGAATCATCAGTTTCAATTTTTAATAGTTTATTACAACTACAACATAACTGAAATTATATTTAGATTATTTAAATTCCATTATATTTCAATGTCTACATTTACAAATCCATTATATATACATATTGAATTAAATATTTCATGGTTCATTATTATAATAAAAAATAGAAATGAAATAATATCCAGGTAAATATAAATAACCTTTAATCTTTGATGTTACCAAGAAATTATCTATTACTACTAACTGATAATGCCTGAGTCAAATCAGTTTTTTCATTAAACCTATAACAGCTCTTTTTGTTTGAATTTTATGTTGAAATAAACTAATATATATGACTTTTTGCAGAAGAGAGTTGCTTGCAAAAATTCAAAAAAAATGTTATACTTACATTTTCATGCACATAAATATATTATATCTGACAAATTTTATATTAGCTACAAGCAGTTTTTCTTTGACTTAATGTTGAGCAGACAAATACTAGTATTGGCTATTCACTGATTGCATTGTAGTTAAAAATTTATCAAGATGATGATGATGATTATTATTATTATTATTATTATTATTATTATTATTGTTGTTGTTGTTGTTGTTGTTGTTGTTGTTTGCTGTTGTTGTTGTTATTATTATTATTTATTATTATTATTATTACAAGTAGTAATAATATTAATAGTAATAACAATAGTATTAGTATTACTATTATTGGTAGTAATATAAGTATTATTATTATTATTATTATTATTATTAGAAGTAGTAATAATAATAGTATCTTTACTATTATTATGAATAGCAGTAATATTAATATTATTATTAATAATAGTAGTACTATTATTACTACTAGTAGTAGCACTATTATTATTATTATTATTATTATTATTATTATTATTATTATTATTATTATTATTATAAATAAACAATTAATAGTAAATGAGTATGGTTATTCCAATTCAAAAAAAAAAGGAGATAAAAAAAATTATTCTAGAAATGAGCTTTGTGATGACTCTACAAACCAATCTATGAACCACAAAAACTTATAGGAAATACCTATGTATTTTTGTCTTTACTTGCCAGTTTACAATATTGTCCTCTAATTTCTTCAATAAAAAACATTTCTTTTTGAAATACTTCAACACCATGTCTAATTGTAACTCTCCAATGTATTTTATTCTCTGTCATATCTTTTCAATAGAAACAAAATGGCATTACATTTTTTCAGTATGTTTTTGAGATAATTCTTATAATGTAGACAGAATCTATTTCTTCCATGAAAACCATCCTCAAGTTCAACATAAAACACCCTTTTAGAAAGTCTTCCATCATACATTTGTTACACATTTCCCAATTAAAGAAGGTGTGATTTTGCAATAGTGGACTCGATAATATCATCCAGGAAGCAGTTCTATGATCTTGTTATTATATTTTTTATTTTTTTCAAGCATCCTTAAGTGAAATTTTGCTAATATCTTTATATTATGCTGATAAGATATCCAAGTTTTTATTTCCATATAATAAATTTGATAAAATAACAGCTCAATAAACAGCTAATTTAGTTGTAGTAGTTATTTCCCTGCAATGAAATAGTCTATTTTTTAACTTGTTAAAAGTAGCAGCCTTACATTAGAGTTTGTATTGTACCTCAAAATCTAAGTTCATTTTTCTATATATAAAACTACCAAAATACATAAAACTAGTTTTTATTCTCAAGATAGTAACTATCAAAGCTAGAATTAATTGAAGATTTTTCTTCCATCATGGGATAATAAAGAACGAGATTTTTTTAAATATTAATTTTAATAAACCAAAATTTTGATCTGTTACATTACAAATATTAAAAACATTCTACAAAACATCTTTTAAATTGGCAAAAATAACATAATTATCATAATACTGTGAAACTAGGGTCCAAAAAAAAAGTGTTTTTTTTTCACTTTTGATTCAAATTAAATATTCCACAATCAAATCTATATCATGTCTTGATCTCTGTTTGATTATGCTGCCTATAAATAATTCCAAATACTACTGTCCTAAAAAGTGAAACAATGATGGAGCAAGTGCACATCCTTATTTAACAAAAGTGTTCATTTCAAATTCCTCACATTTTTCACCTTTAGTAATAATGCTTACTATCATCCTATTGAAGAACCCTATAATATTAATATATTTCAATGGATAACTATCTAATTTCAAATTGTGCCATAGATCTGTCCTAAATGCCTTGACCAAATCAATAAAAGTAATATATAATATTCTTTTTTGTTCCTAATATTTTTTCTGCATTTTCTTGGCAACAAAATCATATCCATATTGCTTACTAATTACTTTAAAACCACATTAACTGGATGTAATCTATTGAATAAAATTCTTAAAAGTGTCTATTCCACAAGAATTATTGCAATCTCATCTATTTCCTTTGGTTTTAAAAATTGAAACAATAAAAGCATTCTTAAGATCGAGTGGCCTAACTTTATAAATCCATATATTATTTAACCATTACAATATTTTAAATCAAATATATTACCTCCATATTAGGTCTTTTCATTTTTATGATTACAAACAGCTGTTTGACTTCATTAAGTAGGATACTTTTTCCAAATCTAAACGAATAAATAAACTGGATATACCATTAATAGTCATTACCTCAGTTCTTATGTCATTATTCAAAAAATGATCAGAATATTTCTTCCACCTATTAGTGCATCAAAAAAAAAATCTAAATTGATCACAATCAGAAAATGTCTGTATCTTCAATGCAGTCTGAATCCACCAATCATTTTCAAGCTTTCATGTCAGTCATGGAACTTCTGCCTTTAGATCATTAAATGAAGTTCCACATTTAATCCATTATTCTGCCAAGCAGAAAATCCATGTATTATCTTTTAATTATATCACTAATAATGAAATCATAGCCATGATTATTCTTTTTAGTGAACCCAAAATTTTGTGTTTGTGTGTGTGTGTGTACTGAAACGTCAGCATTTAGCTTTTTCACTACACGGAATATCCCGAAAATAGTAATAATAATATGACATCGTTTATCCGTGAAAATATTAGAATTAATATATATATAGTTAAATAATATGAAAATTTATAAATATAATTCAAGAGATGATATATATTTTAAACTGCAATTTTATAAATAAAAGAAAGTTAAAATAACATAAGATAAATGTTAAAAGAAAATAAAAATACAGTATATCATCTTGAGTGCTTTTAGGTATTTACTTATAAGAATATTTAACTAAAATTTTTCAAACTCACCAGCTGAACTAACAGCCAAAATTTATGAACACTGAGTAAATCAATTTCATTTTCTACTTATTTTAGGAATTTTAGACATTAAACAAAAATTTTGCAAAAAAATATATTAATTATATAATAAGATAGTAAGTACTCTTATTCTTCTCTTTATTTTCTTAGCATATCTTCATATATATTGTTTATAATAACTTCTTTCATATACACTTTAATGCAAAAAAAAAATTTTGCATTAATGTGTATATGAAAGAAGTTATTATAAGCAATATATAAAAAGGTACGTAATCACAAATTACTATCAATGATGTTTGTTAACTCAACACGCATTCAAGCAAAGAATTAAATGTATTTATATACATAAATTTTTAAATGTATACTTAAATCTCCACTATTCACACATTCTTGAAACATATGAATTAAGATTCTTGACAAAGACAAATGAATTTCAAAAATTCATTTCATGCTAAACCAGCATTTATCAGTTGGCCCATATCCCAGTTTATAATACATATCAATACCAAATTGTTACAATTTGATTTACAAGGGTCAAATTTTATATACTCACAAGTTTCAAACCAAACCACTTCAATCAAATTCATTAATAATTATTACTAATCATTTATTAAACTAGAGATTACCTGTAGTCCAGATTAATTTAACAACTTTTAATTACATATAAATTCTTAGAAAAACTCAACTTCACATCTGATGTAGTGGAGATTGTAAGTATATCTTAAATAATGTTATCTTTGGAAAAGAGGAGATGAAAGTGAATTATTCCAAGTGTTTATATATAATTAAAAACTGATATATTAATCTTTAATTGAGATTCAAAGTGTATATCTGGGTTAAATATAATCTTTAGTGATAAATGATTACTAATAATCATGAATGGATTTATTTGAAATAATTAGTACCAATGTTGTAAATTAGATTGTAATAATTGATATTAACAAACATTGAACAAATGATAAAGAGATATATGAAAAATATTAAAACCTAGACCAACTAGTGAAAAATGAATATCTTGGAAGTCATTTGTATTTTATAGGTATCTTTATTCATATGTTTCAAATATGTATGATGGAATAGAGGTTTTAAATAAATCTTAAATGATATTCCACGTGTTTATATACAATTAAAAAAAGATTCATTAATCTTTAACTGAGATTTAAAGTCTATATCTACACTAGAGATAATCTTTAATTTAATAAATGATTAGTAATAATTATTAATATATTTATTTGAAGTCATTAATGTCAAAATTGCAATTTACATAAAATTTGATAAAGATAATCAAATAGTCATACCTAAATTTTAAGTATGTTACAATGTAGATATAAATACTGAGATAATAAAAACATGTTTTAAGGATGCAAAGCAGTGGTAATGGTGAATAAGTTGTCCACATTTCAGCAACAACAAAAAATTACTTAAATATATTTATATATCATTTCTTATAGTATATAATTTATAATTTATTAATTGATCAAGAGTTTATGTGTATATATTAATTCATAATAATGTTTGTCTGAAGGTTTGTGATGATGGAACTTTAATAGTTTTTATATGTTGATCTATTTTCATCAACTAATGTTAAATGTCTTTGAAAAATTCATATTTTATTTAAACTTTTCAAATATATTCAGCAGTTAGTAATAGCACACAGGTTAGTATATAATACAATGCTTCAAATGGTACTAATCTCTTCTTTAATTGTTGCTAGCCTAAGCAACAGGGGAATTGAACCTGGATCTTATGATTCATGAATAGTGAATTAAAGGTGTTGCTCTAACTAAGCTATTATGCCAAAGGCTTTTTTCTAAGAACTAAATTATTAGTAGCTTCTAAACATTACCACACTAGATTCGCATATGAGGTTATTTTCAATTATTATGTGAGCAGCTTCTTTAAATTTTCTTCCTTGTGCATTTTCTCCTCTCTATCCAATATTTTTTTACATTTTCCTAAATGAGCATATGTTCATTGACATATACATGGTTGCTACTTTAGATATGCTTTTTTCTTTTCTAATCATCAATTTGTGCTCTTTCAATCACTTTTCAATAGAGTAACTGGTCTCACTAATATTCATTCTTCTATATTCACATGGTATTTCATAGACACAGCTTTTGGTTTTTGAATTTCAAATTTAGGTTTCGTAGGGTCTGGAAACCACTAATTAACCTTGTCCTTTAAAAAAATGA
Organism: Epiperipatus broadwayi; assembly: GCA_028023455.1. NCBI lineage: Eukaryota > Metazoa > Onychophora > Udeonychophora > Euonychophora > Peripatidae > Epiperipatus > Epiperipatus broadwayi. The sequence goes on along the minus strand of JAQFVV010012761.1, from coordinate 8,396 downwards.
AAAACTCTCATAGATAACTATTTGAAATTTCTATTGACTATTGCCTTTGGCAGAATAGCTTAGTTGATTAGAATGTCATCTTAAATTCGACATTCATGAATCTAAAGGCCCAGGTTTAATTCTCTTGCTAGTACTATCACTTATCAGATCAGTAATCTGTGTGCTAATAATTATAATTCAATGTATTTAAAAAGTTTAAATAAAATGTGACTTTTTCTAAAGACATTCAATATTTGATTTTAGATGATGGAAATAATCCAACATATAATTATTAATTCATAATAACTTTGGGGAACAACTGCGTAAAAAATATTATGTGGTTCCAGCAAAAATAGAGAAAATTTATATATATATATATATATATAGCATATCTTTCACCATGAAAATCTTCCTTCAAAATATATATATTCCTATTTCAGCAAATATATTTTATATGAGTAAAGATATTTGGGGAAAATATGATAGATTAATATTTAATTAAAGTTTAAAATACATAATATTTTATCTTGATAAATGAATAGTAATAACTATAAAAATAATTATCTAAATTGGATTAAATTGTAATAGTAATAGTTATTGTAGAAATAGTAATATACACTCATAATGAAAAAATATATGAGTACAATTACTGTATGTATCATATCACAATACATACAATTATTGTATATATCAATTAATAAAATATTAATTGCAAATATCTAAAAAACATAGAAGGTGCAAACTTATATTTTTAATTATTCCAATGTGTATAAATATGAAATTTGAAAAAATCATTTATAAATAAAAATTTGAGTGAAACTTGTTATTTTACAAAAGCTTAAAAATCTCTACATGTAAGAGCTCATAAAAAAAATTAAATTTATATATATAATAAAATGAAGGTTTTCAAAGGTTACTGATACAAATGAAATATTATTCAGGTAAATCCATGTATAATTAATTGTAGTAATAATTATATATATTGTAACGATATATAAATATGTCGTTACATTAATTTAAAATAAAAACTTAAAAGTTCGCAAATAAAAGTAAAAAACTAAACGCTAAAATTAAAATGTTTGTTAAACGTATATACATTCGCACAGATGCCAAACTTTAAAAATATTTTTTTTAAAAAAACAAATAAATAAGTATTTGAACGTACTTTTTTATAAATAAAAAAAAGTATAAGATTTAAAAATAAAAACAGGTATTAATTAATTCTTGTAATCTGTAAATGGAAATGATTGTTTATAAATTGTTTGAAAAGCAAGCTAGCCGTGGGCTCTTGTATAATTAAAATGATCTGATGAAAGATAGATAAGAAAAAAAGAGAAATTAGCTTGACCAATGGAAGCACTAAGCCTTGGCTCGGACCCTAATGAAAGTGATGGATTAGTGACGTTTTGTTGATTGAATCCGTGTGGATTAATATAAAAAGGGAAATACAGTTTTTTCGGGAGTTCCAGCGTTGTGTGTTTGAGAGGTGGTAGGACGCACATACCACACTCTCTATTTAAAAAGGAAAAATGAAAAGACTGTGATACCTTGAACCAGCTATTGCCATCTCCAGAACATTATCTTCCAATGGAGGCATCACGGGAATCAAAAGCAGAAACCTGGACTCTTCTACCGTGAGCTATAAACTTTACAAATTAACAACAACCAAAAAAAGTAATTAAGAACTTTCATCATTGATTTTTTTTTAAAGATTCAGCTAATTTAAATTTTAAAATGAACTCTTATTTGATTTTCAAATTAATAATTGATTGTTTAAATTTATATAGTTAAGTTTTGCTAAAATCATTTCCATTTTATTATTTTTATTTGTAGTAATATTTATTGTAGAAATTATTAAATGCATTACATTTAAGTTGGGTATAGACGTTGCATAGATTCGTTAGCGGTTGATTATGTTGTGGTTTTCACATTCGATTAGAATATATGGGTCAACGATATCACTGCAAGCATCTTACGATGAATGCTAATGGGATTTGTATATTCCCTATGCAAGTGACGTTTATCGATGACTTTGTATTTTGATCGGTTGTGTTTAATTTGGAATGTTTTTGACCGTGGAATCTGTGCAGCTGATCTGTACTCAACATTTTAAAACAAATTTTATAAAATGCATTTGTGCGAACGTATCTAAATGTTAAATTTAAGTCGGGCGTGAATGGCTATATAGTTTTGTAAAGTTATATTAAGGGAGGGTAATCTTAGGTTATTCGTTTCGTGGTTGAATTGGCTCAATGGATTGGATATATTTGTGTAATTAGTAGATGTAGTATGAGGTCCGCTATGGGCAGGATTGCATATATACGCCACACACCTTCTGTTTGCCTATGGATGGGTTTGTAAGTCGGCAGAAGACTGCAGTCCATTCCTATGGAGTTTTTTGTTTATTGTTCTACTTGCCAACAGATGTCACATTCCTGTTGGTGGAGAGTCAATGTCTTCTCTAATTCTACTTACTGTTCAGATGTACTTTCCTGACAGTATAGTATTTTGTGTTGTCGTATCATGCTACATTGAATACATGAATGTATCAGATGGATTGGCGCCAGTTTGGTTGCGAAATTTGTTGCCTAAGGTTAAATCAGGGAAGAATATTTTCTTTTCAAATGCAGATCTATGTAGTCTATTCATACTTGACTATCTAAATAAAATATTAAACTCATTGAAACTTAGTTAAATGTAAAATTAAAAGTTAATATAAAAATCTAAAATGTTAAACTTATTCCTCAAAATTTAAATGTTATTTTATATGTGCGTAAATAAATATTTTTATGTGTTAATTTCTGGCAGTGGCTTTTATTTATTGATATTTAAGATATAAATTAAGATATAGATTTTTATCTCTGCGTCTCCGCTGAGCTAGTGACTTGGGCTAACGATCGGAATATTTAAATAAAGTGGAATCTTAACAGCGCGTATCTGCCTACTCTATAAATTTTTCTAGGCTCAAATGCCTAGATGGCGCCCTGGTAGTTGCAGATATTGTTTTTGCGGTTAGATTCGATCTTCACTTTCATTTCGATCGTTATAATATATATATATATAGAATTGTTACTACAATTAATTATACATGGATATATATATATATTAACTTGAAACCATGGTTTAAAGGTTGGGGACAATTTAAAAGAGATATTGAAATTTCGATTCTCTCTCAGCATTTTTTAAAAACAAAGCTTGATGAGCTATTGGTAAAGCTCCATCTGTGATCATAAAATGCAAACTATAGGCAGGTTAAAAAAATTTTAACTTATTTTTGTTTATCATAAATGTACCTTTGAAGGTTTTAGCAATGATATAGATTGCAGAACCTTTCTACTATGTGGTGAAACTGAACTGATTTCAGACCCATATAGCTATCTAGTTTGTTTAGCTGGATTTTAAGATATTTACATATCTAAAAAATTCGTGCTTTCAAGCTGATAGGAACAGTTTACATATATGCTGTTCAGTAGAGTTGGGGTTTTAGATCTAATTTCTAGTTCTCCTACCCTTTACTGATGAAAGCCAATTAGCTTGAAACCATGGTTTAAAGGTTGGGGACAATTTGAAAGAGATATTGAAATTTCGATTTTCTCTCGGCATTCTTTGTAAACAAAGCTTGATGAGCTATTGGTAAAGCTCCATCTGTGATCATATATTTATATATATATATATGTTGATATGAAGATTTTCACAGGTTGAATATATAAAAGACATATTTTGCGGGTTCATCTGTGTTAAAAATTTAAATATTTATATACCGACAGTTTGACTTGATCACACAAGTCATCTGGTGCTACAATCACTGATTTGAAAGAAAAGGTAAAGTTTCACCAATAGCAAAAATGTTAAATTAAGAATGTTTTTTATCCAGATGTGATAATCTCTACTAGTGCTAAATCAGAGAAGCCATTGCGATACTTAAAAAGCTAGATTGTATCAATAAGCAAGATGATACATGCAAACTTTCTCCTATTTGGAAAGATTTTTTTTAAAAATATTCTTAATTTAACATTTTTGCTATTGGTGGAACTTTAACATTTTTTTCAAATCAGTGATTGTTGTGCCTCTGCAACCACCTTTCTACCTTTTATCGCCCAGTAGATGACTTGTGTGATCAAGTTGAAATGTCGGTATATAAATATTAAAATTTTTAACAATGATGAACCTGCAATATATATATATATATATATACTGTTTCAGCCAGGTCATACTAATCATCAAGTTCGGTAATAAATATTGTGAAAATAGTTGTGGAGGTACTGTAAACATTAACATATAAAAATAACAATGAATGAAGATTCTACTAATAGAAACAGATAAAAATAATAAATATGAATTATATAACTTAGTGAGTTTTTATAAAATTATTCCAAATAGAAGATAATTTGCATGTACCATTATGTTTGTTGATACAATCTGGCTTCTCTGATCCAACATTGTTGGTCAGAGTCATATTTGGATAGTATTCTCATGTTAGAAAAAGCAATACTATGACCTATATCTATAGCATGGAAAAATAGTGCCAATGATGATGAGTGCTTCTTTATTGCATTAACATGTTCGTATCTTCTAGGACTTAAGCAACATAAGAAGCTTTACAAATGCTGTAGGAAATTTCATAAATTTCCATGGGCTTCAAGAGGGAATGAGACTTTAGGCTTGGATAGAATGTTATTAATTTTTTGATAAATGGTATATGTTGACTTTATATTTATAAGTTTTAGAATAGATCCAATATTGTCTGTAGTTTCTTTATTATAACAAATATAAACTCTAAAAGTTGTTTCTTCAGTTAGCTTCTCATTTTAATTGTTTAAGACTTGAATCGAGTCTCAGTGTATTGTTAGTAAAAATATTTTTAGTACAATTAATTACACATGGATATACCCTGGTAACATTTTATTCATATCTGTAGCCCATGAAAATCTTCATTTTAATATGATAAATCTCTACAGGGAGAAAATGTTCCAATAACTTTGAATGCATTAAAAAATCTAAATTACTATGTGATTTAGATTTTCTTTAGGCATATAAAGATTATAATATCATACCCACTTGTAAAATTATATTTAACAAGAAAAATTACAGGATTAATAATATTTTAAAAAGAATGAGTATGTCATTCTAAATTCTATCATTAAAGAAACTTGATATGAACTAGACATAATAAATTATTAAAGGATTTATGCTTATATATTAGTAATAGAATACATTCTTTACTATGGCATAATTTTTATTGTATTGCAAATTACAGGTTAATTAAAATTTAAATTTTAAATTCAGCAACAACAAAAGAAAAATTACCTGCACTGATTAAAATGCAATCATCAATAACTCTACTTAAAAATCAACCTGCTTGTAATTTATTTACTAAAATTTTCTCTATAGACCAGATTTCAGTTCTAGTGAAGTGTTTGAATTTTGCACTGACATTTTCCTGGATGCCTTATGGAAATATTATCTGTGATATTGAATCAGCTCTTGACAAAATATATCCTATAACAGCTGATATTGTCAGAATAGAAATTTATAATATTTTTAAAAAGATAAACTTCCTAAAAATAATATATCAAGGAAAGAAAGACAAACTCTAAACAACATAAAATGAGACAAGTCTATTATTATTATTCTGGCAAATAAAAACAATATTACAATTATTATGAACCTTGATGTTTATAATAACAAAATTCTAGTTTACTTTTTTTTTTCTGTGTCATAGCATCGGCCGGGAAGCAAACCCGCTAACCTGGGACAACTGCTTATAAGGCAGCTATGCTGACCTCTCGACCACCAATGCTTGACAATTCTAGTTTAACTTAATAATAATATTTATAAAAAAACCAAAATCACACTACCTATTTAAAAAAGACAACTAAGGCTATTTATTATTAACAAATCCCCAATAAAAAGACATAAAAAGTAAAATTATTTCTCATAAAAAATCTTGCACATTTATACCCCATTGTGAGAATGCATAATAGTGATCATCATCAATTTGTACCCACTATTTTGATTTACAATCGATTATTCATTGTAGCAATCATAAAAAAAATGTTGGTGGCCATTTAGCAAGATTGATGATGTCATAGGATAGTTATTAACACCATGTCATCCAAAACCAAAATAGTGACTTTCATAATACACATTAGAGTACACAATATTAGTGCTGTATACAATATTATGATTATAAACTTAAAATACAATTAATGAATGTACAGTTCAGTATTTTATTTAATTTCTATCCAGTGTCTTTGCAAGATAATCAGTTCTACAGTAATGATATATCCAAAGTAAAGACTTTCATTGTTAATGATTATAAAACCCAAAAAAAATGTTTTATTTAGTGTAATAAAGAATCAAAATCATATTTCAATGACATACAACAACCAAATACATTTAAACCATAATAAATTTTAAAATGAATACATTAATTTAAAAACTGTACACTGTATTTACTCACTGTTATGGATTAAAACTTTTATTAACAGTACTTTGCTTGCAGCAAAAATAATGCTTATTATATTATAATTTAGTTAGCATAATTGTTGTTTTGAAAAAAAAATGATTTCATAATAATGAACCATGTATGATCAAAAATTACAAAATCTAAATTAAAAATAACACTATTTGCTTAATTTTAAAATATCTTGTAACATTATTGCACATGTATAAAAATATAGAAGTGAAAAAAAAATGAAAATTTTATTCATCATAAAATTTTTTATGTAAATATATTTTCAGTTCAAAAAAGGTATGCAAAATTGCATACAAATAAACTGAAAATGATTCTTACCTTTAATATTTATTTAAATAATGTGTCATTTCAAAGAACATGTCTATCACAACTTAATGAAATGCAATATCTCGTGGCAAAAAAAATTTCACAGTTAGCATATGTATTTGTATACTGTATAAAGTGATCTTTATTTAAATCTGCATAACATATATTGTAAAAAAAAGCCTTAAATATTTATTACAATATGTAAATATAGAATGCATTAGATATATACTTTTTTCTTTTTTAATATGTTAGAATATTTTTATGTAGTTTTGACAACAATACAGTATGCTAATTTTGCTACTCTTACGTTAATGATAAATAACAAGTCTTTATAATCAATAAAATAGGTATTATTAAACTTTTTTAAATTCTAAATAATTTTATTAAGTAATACATTATAGTAGTACAAATTTAAAAAAAAAAAAAAACTTCAGTATGGATTTTTTTCAGCAAAATGAGAAACAATTATGCGGAAGAACAAAAAAATGTTAACTACTAGTTTATTTTCATTTTTTCATCCAATTAGCTGTATTTTTGGACAGTTAGAAAACACATTTTTTGTTATCAATTCTATTTAAAAGTTTATAGCTATATACATTTTCAATTAGAATCAGGGCTGGAACTAATATGATTGTGAAAAAATCAACAAAATCTCTGAGCTTGGATACAGAAATGGATATCTTAAATCGACTGGAAAGAGAAGAAAATCATAAAATCTGTCTGTCTATAGGTTTATCATTACAGTCATCACTACTTTTAAAAACAAAGACAAAATAGAACAAAATACTCAACCATTATAGGTGTATCCAAACTTTTCAAAATCATGAAATTTTGGCATCCCATATAAAAAAAAAACTAAACATCACATGATCACCGTCTCATACTAGCACATAATTGTTGTAAACAAAGACAAAACTCTCCATACAGTAGTGCCACCCTGTGCCAACAGGCTGCTGGAGGGTTGCATTAGATCCTAAGTTCTAGGTGCAGTGCTCTCAAATCCAAGGCTCCTCACTGATGATGGCCACAAGCCAGAAACTAGTCTGGGGATATTGGATGAGTAGGCACTAGATAGGGATTTTATGCATAAGCCTTCTGGCATCCACTGATTACTCTGTTTGGCACAGGGTGGCACTACTGTATGGAGAGTTTCGCCTTTGTTTACAACAATTATGTGCTAGTATGAGATGGTGATCATGTGATGTTTAGTGGTTTAACACCAATCCTGCCTAATAGGATAGTGGTGGCTATGGTTGTTTAAGAGCCAAAGACACCAAAATGTATGAGTGCTGAATTGAGTTCAGACCCATATGACTATATAAGCTATTGAGTTTAGATTGAAAATATTTTTGTGTTTTCAATTTCATTCTCATAGTTTTGTAATAAATTAGAGTTAAAAGGTGGCTGCTGGAGGGTTGCATTATATCCTAAGATCTAGATGCAGTGCTCTCAGATCCAAGGCTCCTCACTGATGATGGCCACAAGCCAAAAACCAGTCTGGGGATATTGGATGAGTAGGCACTAGATAAAGATTTTATGCATAAGCCTTCTGGCATCCATTGATTACTCTGGTTGGCACAAGGTGACACTACTGTCTGGAGAATTTTGCCTTTGTTTATAAAAAAAATCATGT